>BKCP01002558.1:678744-752248 GCA_008636005.1 Striga asiatica
AGAAGCTGTTCACATCGTTGCTCGACTTCGACCAGCTCGCAAGAAGGGTTGGGGAGAAGACGAGTTGAAAAACTTACGTTTCACAGCTAAGAAGCTGTTCACATCGTTGCTCGACTTCGACCAGCTCGCAAGAAGGGTTGGGGAGAAGATACACAGGAAACAACAGCAAAATAATTTGAAACACAATTAACACAAGCAAGGAAGAGAAAAACTTATATTAATGAAAAGGAAGCATTACATTATAAATCGTCTCGACCCTTACAAGCCTTGAAAATGGGTCGAGACGAGAAAAACAAAACAAATTGCAAGAGAAAGCAAGCAAAAAAATGGCACAACCCGAAAATAGACAAACACAACTAAGAGTCGCCAGTCGACTTCTCAGCCGTGTCGTCTCCACCTTTCATCCCGACGGACTCGGTTTTATTATCAGCGTCTTCGGCAAGCGGCTCCGTCCCCTGCTCCTCGCTTCCCTCCACCTCCACGACTTCCTCCGCTCGACTAACCCCCTCTGGCCTGACTAATTCGGTCGAACCGACCAGAGGTGTGGTGGGGACCTCGAGCTGAGAACTTAGGCCAGCCTTGCGAATGGCCCAAGCCTCGAGCCCCGTCCACCATGGGTAATTGTCAGGAAGAGACGAGTCGCCTTCGTAGTCCTCGGGGTCGGGAAGCGTCTCCTTAACCGCCTCGCGGTCGAGCATCCCGGCAAAATCAGACCCCTCTACCACCGCCGCCCACGCATCAAAAGCAAAGTCGAAATACTAGACGACAGCAGGGCAAAGCTTATCGAGGAAGGTAGGGGAGTTGCAGAAGGCCTTCACGACCTCTTGGCGATAGGTATCGAGGAAGATGGCGCCCATCGGGGACTTCAGAAAAGTCCTGCGCCCCTCCTCGATGCCGTTCTCCCTCTCGACCATAGCCTCGTCACGCGCCTTGTCGAGGTCGGCCTTGAGCTTGTCGTTCAGGTGCCGAAAAACGGCCTTATCGGCCTTCAACTTGTCAACTAGGGCCTTCGAGGCCTCCAAGTCTTCTTTCAGCGCCTCGATTTCCTGGCGCTGAGCTTCACATTGGTCCTCGAGGGACTTGGTGGAGGCGAGAGGAGCCTTGCTCGTCTCCTCGAAGCACGGGAGCGCGCGGCCAGGAACTGCGAAAGAGCATAAAGAAAAAATGAGATTAGATGGACCAAGTTTAAAAGAAACATACAAAAGCAAAGTCGATTAGAAGATAAGAAGAATACCCGAGAAAGGCACAAGATTGCGTAATTTGAACGCTCGTAGAGGTTCCCCTCGACGCGCTCCTTGTCGACTTCGGGGATAGTGGAGTTGAGGTACTGGGCCACCTGATAAGGCTCGGGGTGGTTCCAGAGGCGAGACGGCATTTTTACCGTCACGTCTTGGATGGTGACCGGGGCTTTGGCGGGCTTCTCGACCTTGCGACGTTTCAGGTCGTCCGGGATCAGGACGACGGCCCGGTCGTCTTGAGCCCTCTTGCGGGAGCTGGAGCCAGATGGTTTGTTTTGGGCGGCACCAGGGTTCTCGACCCTGGATTTCTTCGCAAGACTGCCGCACCAGCGGAACGGGAAGGAGGTGGAACAGAGCCACCCACCGGCTTCTCGGCCGGTTGTTTCTTCAGCTCGAAGCGTTTGAGCGCCTTAACTGAAATACAACAAGGGGAAATTAGCTGTCGGACAAAACAGTTAGCAAATACAATATGAGTAACTAAAACGTGAAGTCTACCCAGCAAGAGAATAGGTAAAAAGCTTACGAGGATCATCGAGACGAGGGAGATCCTCGTAAATGACGATTCGCGCGTGATTGACTAAATCACGGTCCTTGATTAACTGACGAGCACTGTAAGTGTGCTTATTCAGCTCGGACAACAGCTGGGCAAACTCGTCAGAGCGAGGCCGTTTATTCTGCTTCACCTTTGAAGTAATCCAGGTATTTACATAAGGGTACATGCCCGAAGCGGTTCGAATGAAAACAAACTTCGACTTCCACTCGGTAACGTTCGACGAGAGATCGTTGAGAAAGGTAACACCAGCACGACGACCCAAACAGTGGGCGCCTTTGGAAAGCCGATAACCATAACAATAAAAGAAAAAGTCGGGAGAAAAGAAATTGAGAATTATTCGGGAAACGACTATGAAGGCTATCATAATGTGTATGGCGTTAGGAGAAAACTGATTTATGGGTATATTGTACAAGTTGCTTATTAGTATGAGCTCGTCTTGAATAGGAAAGCGAAGGCCAAAGACGATTTGGTCTACAAAGAACGTATGACAGCCGGGGGGAGGATGAGCGAAATCGTCGTTAGGACCGGGGGCGACTAACTCCCAATCTGAGGGAAGCCCACTGAACTTTCTGAAGCCCTCGACTTCGGCTGCAAAGGCATAACAAAATGGATTTAGAACAACTAACCTAGCCAAGGGACAAGCTATCGATACAACATATTGAAAGTCGAGAAGGGGAGCAATTATTGGTACAGATACAGGGCTCGTTCTATATACAGGGATATCTAAGAACCTAAGAGGAATACCTCGAGGAATGATATCGAGACGAGGAAGATTTCCTCGAGGAGGACTTTTCGCGATGTCGACTAAGCCGCCCTCCAAGAGCGCTTGGTCGTGCAGCTCCCAGTCGGCAGAAGAAGCAGTGGCGAGAGGAGGAGAAGAATGGGAAGGCAGTGAAACCATCCTATAGTCGGTTACCTCGACACAATCAGAGCTAGAACCCTCGTCGGCTTGACAAGTATAATCATTGATCTGCTGACCGAGGGAGCCAGAAAGAGGAGACGAGTCGGAAGCTAAGGAAAGAAAAAGGAGGAGAAGGTCGAAGTTAGTAAAATCACGAGTAAGGGCCTACAAGATCGAATCAGAGCGACTCGCAATAATCGACAGAGGAAGAAAGGACAAAGAAGAGGCAATCGCTATCTGTATTTCGACTTAAATAAACCAGTAAGTCGACCTTAGTCGACTCGAGAAGAGAAAAATTGAAGAAAGAAGACCACTAAGTCGACAAGAGCCGACATAGTGACAGGTGAAAGTCGACTGCACATCGGCAGCCGACTACTGATAAAAACAACAAATTCTAACAGAGTATACGCGTAAAGAGATCTAAGTGTGAAACCCATAAGAAATTCATGAAGAATTTGAAGAACATACACGAACTCCGAAAGTTCTGGGAGTCCAGAAAAATCCAGAGAAAGGAAAAAAACCAACAGAAAGTTAAGAAATAAGAGAGAATAGTAAACTTACACATGATGGCCGGATTGAATTCGAAAGAAGTGAAGGTCGCCGAAAACAAATATCGCCGGTGAAGCCGAAAATCGCAGGTCGCCGGAAAGCTTGAAGAAAGTTGAGAGAGAGAGAGAGCAAGAAGTTTTAGAATGCGAAAAGTGGTCTGTGAAGAAATTGAAGTACATTTATATAAGGAAGTGATGGATGTGGATCGTTGGATCATCAAGAGAACCAACGATCCTGATGAGGCACGGATTCGAAGAGACAGCGATGGAGATGACGCGCGTCACTTTAGGGTTTTGAAATTTGAAATTTGAAAGGGGTCCGTCAGAGTGTCAGACTTATCCGAAAGAGCAATCATGAGATTGAGGTGCGCCCTAATTGATTGACGAGACGAGTTGCAAAAAAAGGCCAATACGAACGAGACTGGCAGGAAAGCGACACAAGTATACTTCACCAAATTTACTCTTAAGTAGTCGACTGCTTAGAGTAATTTTTTTTTGGGGGGGCCACATAAGGATAACCCAGTCCAGAAGCTCCTTGCTCAACCAGCGAACCACTTGAACTACTCGCAGTCGACATGACTCCGTCGACATGCCCAAATCGACTTCCCTAAGGTCGATTCTACTAAGAGTAATCGAGAAATTGGCCTAGTCGACTCTTCCAAGTCGACCTTAGTCTATCGACTTTTACTAGTCGACATCAGTAAAAGAAGGGCAACAAGAGTATTAACGCCCGAGCATCCCGATATCCTAAGTCGACTCTCATCAGTCGACTGAACTAAGACGACTTCTCCTCGAAGAATTAGTCAAGAGTAGCCTCCGAATCCACATATATCCACGAGTCGACCTCCTAACTTTCGAAGTCGACCTCGTATACCTCGAATAACAAAGATATGATGACGACTCGTCACACTTGCAACATACTTAAAGTTCTACACATTACAAAGGATAAGAAGGAATCTGGTGATGACTCAGCAACAAGGGGAGACGAATCGACCAGGGCATTTTGGACCTTCTAGGTCCACCGACTTGGGTATTTTGGGCACTTCACGTAAGTATCCACTCCTATATAAAGGAGATGAGGTAACCCTAAACCCTAACTCTGATTCATTCCCACTCTCCCCCATAGCTGCTGCGCAGCCTCTCTTCATCACTCACATACTGACTCGAGCGTCGGAGGCTCTACGCCGGAAACACCTCCGGCGTTGAGTTTTTGCAGGTATTCTCGCGGTCTAGCAACGAATTGGAGGCGGTTCAAGCAGATCTGAGCTCATAACCACCGGTTTACTTCAGATCTGGAAGTAGACTCATCAGAGTAGAAGTTAGACAATGGGCAAGCCTATGATTGAACTTGTTATCGACCAATTTGAGTGCACCCATATCTTTATCTGTATAAGAAAGTGAGTGAGGCACACATATACATTCCCATACTTGAGAGGACGTCATATTGAAGTTTAGCGATCAAGCATGTAGTCGTGTTATGTTCGTATGTGCCATTTGAATGCACATCGTTGAAGTTGAACGTGTTGAGACTTATCTTGTTATCGACTGATGTCCAGTCTCGTTTTTCTTTTGTGTCTTTTCTTTTCTTTTCTTTTTGTTCGGGACGAACAAAAGTCTTAGTGTGGGGGAGTTGTTTGTCCCATTTTTGTGTCTCTATTTCATGTTTATTTTCTCTTTGTTTTTCCCCACTTGTAGGATTTTAGTAGCTTATTTGGTCCATTTCTCTCGTTTTGTGTTTTTGTCTTTAGTTTATATTTTTTTGCTTCGTGTTTTTTCGTGTTTGTGTTTTCAGGAGGTAGGTTGTGACGGTCGAGGTTGGGACTGCTTGAGCCGAAACCGTGATATCGAGAATACCCGTTGCCGAGCCCAGAAGACTAAAGGAAGGACGGAAAAACAGACAGAAAACGCGCCCAGAATTTCTTGCGACTCGCGAAACTGTCGCGACCTGCGGAAAAAACAGAGGGTAAAGGGCAGTACGGAGCACGAGTCACGACTCGCGAGTGATGTCGCGACCAGACCCCATGAATTGAACATCTTGACGACGCGCGACTCGCGACCGAGGAATAGGTGATGTCGCGACTCGTGACTTATCTGCGCAAATTTCGAGGAGCGAGATTTTAACATCAGATTTTGGTCCTAGGGTTCATTATTCACTTCGAGACTTTGTTTTTACGTGTTTTCTCTAGAGAAACTCATTTCTTTTCATACTTTTTCTCTTTTGATTCGATTTGGAGATTGAAAAACTCCTTTTCTCACTTTGGATTTGGATGCACTTGGATTTGACATTGGATTCTTTATATTAATCGTAATTTCCTTTTCTCAATTGCTTTGTTGATGATGATGGCTTGGGTTAATATGAATTGTGATATTAAATTCTTTATGAGTAGCTAAATTCATTCGCTAGGGATAGGGGATGATTGATTAGGTTCGTTATAATTGAATGCTTTTGATTGTTCATATCTATTCGAGTTGCGTGCATTATAGAGTTAGTAGATTGATCACCTTTCTAACCTAGTTAATCAACGTGTAGAACCGAGAGGGGAGACGTTGGTCGATTTAGGCTCGTTTAGAATAGACTTTTTCGTTATGGTATTGTCTATGAGTTGCTGGAATTGATAGTTGATCGTTTACATTCACTCTCTTGTTACGAAGAGTTATTGAGAGTGAACCTCTGAACAAAAAACGATTCAAGTCCTTTAACCGACAATTCACTGCCGGTGATTATGTTAGAACCAGAATCAATTATCCCCGATTCTCTAGCTCTTTGATCATTGAGTGAATTTATTTGCCATTTTACTTTAATTTTGTTTAGCTTAAATCATTAGTTGATAATTGAAACCCAAAAATATTGAATTAGAATGTTTAGGAATTTCTGCTATCTTTTTCGTGATTAAATAAACGCACAAGAGTATCCGGCTAATCTTCCTTGCGATACGACCCGGGGAATGAATCTTTCGATTCTACTCTTGTAAAAATACTGACAACAATAATAGCCATGAGGCCAGCAGCTGGTCTTGCCTTTCATAGGCATAGAATTCTGGATTTAGAACGAGTTCCTCACTTTGATATGATTTGGTAAACTTTGGAGGAATGGACAGAGTGCCATATAAATAACCCTCAAGGCCATAGCTTTTTACAGTAACTAAGATTTGCTGTTTCCATATTAAAAAATTACTGTCAGAGAGCTTTGTTGTGATCATTTGAGATTGTGGTTGAATAACTTGAAGACCCATAGATGAAGATGGGTGAGACAGATGAGTATGGGTGATGGTAAATGGAGTAGAACCTGAAGAATCCTCCATCGAGCAAAACAGCAGACATAACGACTAAGCAAATAAAAAAAGTAGGGTCAGGACGATGATAACTCGTGATACCATGAAAGAATGCAGAAAACCCAAGATAGATTAATAAGCTAAAAGCATAATTTCCATTATCAATAAGAATTCGCAGATCTGTTAGATTGGGAATAAAAGAGCTACAGCCGTTACCTGCATTTAGTTCTAAGAGAAGAATATAAATACTACCTAAGATAAGGTAACTCTAATAGCCATGTGGCACAATCTTAGCCATCCATAAAATGTTCCTTAACTACCCTACAAGAATGAGCTGGAAAAATGCAGTAATAATCTTCTACACATGAACCAATAGACTAATTGAAAATATATAATTCAAACACATGTAAGTTAGAAATTGCGATGTGCCCCATATAAAAGGATATCAAAGCCTAAAATTGGCTGATGAGTAGCCATTTCTATCACCTCATGTCGGGCCTCTCTGTCTCTCTCTCTTCCATATTCTTTTCGTCTCAAACCATACACTATTCTTCAGCCATAAGTAAAAAATTCACCGAGAATTTAGCTGAAGTATATGTTCAATTTGGCGATTCTCTAATGTTTTTCAGAAGGCCACTGAAAAAACACCTGAATTTCTTTTATTCGAGGTTAAAGAGAGATCAAAAAAGCAAAATCGACCTGATTTTACAAAATCGATTTAGTGAGTTGTAGTATTTCGGTTCCAATCGGGCAATGACAGCTCAGATCTATGAAGATCTACATTTTTTTTTAAATTTTAAATTTATTTTGTTTGAAGAAACTAAGTTATGTTTTCTTTAAAAGATTTAAGGTGTTTTTCTCCTCTTACTTTTAAAAGAATTTTGGTCTATTCTTTTATAACCTATATGGATATACGCCGATCTGAGTTGTTTTGTTATAATTTTATAGTGTTTTGCAACATGTTTGTAACGCCCCAAAACAGTAATAATATTCATAACAGTTTCACTGCTCGACTATAAGTGAAATCCGTAATTTTCAAAAATTATCGAGTTATATTATTTATGCTAAATGCTCAAACATGATAAATTATTCCATGAATAATTCTATCTCAAGTATAAGTTAAGATTAATCCATTAATTTGGGTTATTAAATAATAGCAAGTCAATTCGAGAAATTACCGGACACGAACCCTAGTTGTCGTTCCGAATATATTTTCCTAAGTCAAAAAAATTGAGAGTTGATATTTTAATACTTAGAATATTTTTCTAAGTGTGTTAGAATACCAAAGTCGAGATTTGGACATTTTTTATTGAGCCCTAGTGCTCACCCAAGCCGCCCGTGCCGAGCCCCGCACCCGCGCCTCGTGCCGTGCCAAGCACGTGCCTACCGAGCCCAAGGCTTGTCCTAAGCCTTGACATAAGTTCCCTAAAATTTTCTAAGTGTTGGAAGCCTTTCCCAACCCTTGCAACTCAGCCCAAAGTCATTTTCCCCGAGCAGCACCATTTCCCGCGCAGCCCAGCCGCGCCCTCGCGCCCAGCCCGCGTCCCCGCGCCCAGGGCCCAGCGCCCAGTGCCCAGCGCCCAGGCCCAGCGCCCAGCGCGACCAGTCCAGCTTCCAAGGCCCAAAACACCATTTTTCGGCCCACTTTCCTCATGGCCCAACTCAGGCGTGTAATTAGGACCTAATGAGGGTCTAATTAAGCTTAAGTTGCCCTAAGAAATGTTTAAGCAAAGACAATGAACATGGGGATTATAATAATGGTAGTGCATGTGGGCTAGTGAATATTTTAATCACTTGTGCAGCCCTTGTCCCCCCTATTTCGTGCACTTGGGACCAAACCCCATTTGACCTCATTTTTATACACTAAAGGACCTGCCAATCCACCCAAATATTCCATGCAAAGATGCCCCAACACCCTCAAGTTCCTATGCACATAAAATGAGGCAAACTCATGATCTTTGGTCTCCCTTGACCAACATAGTAAGCTCCGTCCTCAATACCTATTTAAGACCCCTCCCTTAGTCCATTTTAAGCTCTTACACAAATTGGAGCTCGAGAAAAATAGTGAGGAGGGAGGAGAAAACCGAGAGCAAAGCTACCAGCCCTGCTGCCCGCGCGCGTCCCGGGGAAGGAGAGAAGGCAGCCACCTCGTGTTCCAGCCATAATCTCTCGAGGCTTAGCATATTCTAAGTATTCTTTAGAATTTTCTAAGCCTTTTAGAGTTGATTGGCTCGAACAAATCACACCACAAAGTGAGCTTAACCTCCAAAGCCGCGACTAGCCCTAGTTTGAGCCCTAACTCGATTTCTCCATTTTTAACCGAGGTAAGCTCGGGATTTTTGATTCCATTAATTATTTAATGACATTTTAAGATTTTTCATGAAGAAAAACCGAGCCATGCATGTCATTATATGTGAGTTACGAATTTTTGAAATAAATGACCTTAAAAATGAAATTCGAGTAGGAAGCATGTCTAAGTCGAGATTTCTTGTTTAAACACCCTCAAATATCATACCATTGATGCTGTAAAAATTTGAGAATAAAATGAGTTCATTGCCTTGGTCAAATCATGCTCGAAAATATGTTAAAATGGGGACCCGAACCCTAGTTCATTGCATGCAATATGTGCCACATGTTTTAGCCTCTATAGTCATGAATTTACATGTATAACATTCGGCCTGAGTAGTTTTTCAAATTATGTATGTTGGTTCGGACGTCAAGTGCTCGTACGGGCCATATAAGCCCTACCGACTGAACATGCAAGTGGACCCGGGGTCCACTAGTGATTTATATGTTAATTGTGCTTATTTTATCATATTATGTTGTATGGTCATGTGCCGGAAATAGTCGCCGGAGGTCCGGCAAGGGCCGACCTTGGTCACTGGCCGCGCACGTAGTGCGGTAGTGCCCGGCCCCAGTGCCTGTCCGTGCCTGCAGAGGGTAGCCTTAGCCAGTGCCCGCGCCCGGTAGGCGCGAGGCACAGCCCGCGTGCACGCAACAGCGCCCGCAGCGCCCAGTGCGTGCCCGTGTGCCAAGCATAAGCCCCAGTAGCCCCAGCACGCGTGGCCATGGCACCCAGCGTGCCCAGCCATGCGCACGGCGCCCGGCAGCGCCCGTGCAAGCCCCAGTGCACGAGGTCTCGTGCCAGAGCCTCGTGCCAAGTCCAGGGCTGACCCGAGCCGGGCCAGCTGAGCCCAGTTGGCCTCGGTGCATGCCCCAGCAGCATGCCCGAGTGCCCAGTGACCTCGGGGACACCCGGCAGCGCCCGTGTGGTCTCTGTCCGTGCCTTCCCCGTGCCAGCAGTGTCTGGCCAGTGCCTGTCCGTGCCCAGCCGCACGACAGCGCCTCAGTCGAGCCTCGGCCGTGCCCAGCACGCACCCGAGGGGCACCAGTCGTGCCCGGGCCGTGCCAGCAGCCCCTGGCCGTGCCCACCAGCGCCAGTCCGCGCCAAGCCATGTCCAGCGGCCCCAGGGACCGAGCCCGGTCGCACCAGCCGTGCCCAGCGCCGTGCCCGGGCACCAGCTGGCCCGGCACGGGACCGAGCCCGGTCTAGCCGAACCCAGCCCGACCGCCCGGCCCAGTCGAGCCGGCGGTCCGGCCAGCCAGCGAACCGGCCGGTTCGACCGGCGGTTCGAGTCAGTTGTGATTCGTAATTTCTGATCCGAGTCCAGTACCGGAAATTTCAGTATTTTTTCGAGCCAGTCCAGTCCAGTTTAATCGCGTAGATAAGTCCAAGCATTTTAGCATATAATTAAATATTCTGAGCATTATACTTAGCATTATTTTGCTTAAATATTTATGTAGCCTAAGGAGAGTCGAGCCTCCGACCGCTACTCCAGCTTCCGCACTTGCATACCAGATTTCAAGTTTTTCAGGTGGGGGTCATGTACTGGATGTCACATCATAGATAATATCTGTACCATGGCAGAGGTATGTTTGAGACAGTTTAGTTCCGGGTTGGGTGGCCGAGGCCTTGATACCCACCTGATGACCGTTGGGAGGGGCGAGGCCCTTTATACCCAATCGGCGTGTGCACACGAGCGGCCCGAGGGTCTTTTGACCACAGATCAGAACAGACATCAGAGATCAGTTTACAGTTTCAGCTCTTATATATTTATGTTTCATGATACGTTATTATAGATGATGTTTTGTTCAGTACTGGTCTTTGCGGAGCATAGTGGTTTGCTCACGCCCCCATTATGTTTTTCAGGAGGCGGAGTCGAGCGTGTCGGATGAGCACAGATGTGGTGCAGCGTGGTCATGAGAGTCGGACATATTTTACCAGCATTTTTATGTCCTAGATTTATGACCATGTGTATTTTATTCAGTTTATGTACGCATGTTATGTATTCGTATTTCGGATGCTTCCGCCAGCGAGTTTTTCTAGACAGTGCGAGACAGTACAGACTATGCATGTATAATTCCATAATCCGCGAGCGGACAGTCTGGTTGCATGTTTTTATTATGTCTGTGGGCAAGCCCGAGTTCAGTTTAAGTTTTTATCTGCCACATCCTGCAATAAGTCCGTATTTTCGAAAACCCAGCTTGCACGTTCTTTCGAAAATAAAAACGAAAATTTTACTCTGATTTTTCAAAGCTAGTAGTAAGGCGGGGTGTGACAGAAGGTGGTATCAGAGCGCAGATTTGCGTTTCGGTATACTTTCAAAGTTTAGAAAAGCATGACCACGCCACGCTCATCCGCGCCGACTCCGAGGTAAGTCACCTGACTCAGTTTAAGTTTTGCAAGTGCTAAATTCAGTTCAAGTATGGGGCCTAGATAACTATCCTCCTATAAGAAAATAAAGAACTCTAGATGGAGAACTCTAGAAAGATAAGCTAATGACAAGAACTCTAGACAGAACTCTAGAACAGCTAAGTCCAAGGACTCTAGACTAAGTCAGAACTCCATTACGAGCCAGAACATAGAAAGTTTAAGTATACTGGAACTCTAGCCAAGCTAGGTGTTTTCGGATATTATTTCTTTATTATTTCAAGAGTAGTATGGCTATTTCTTAATCGGCTATACTAATCAATTCAAGCGTTTCCCGAATTTCAGAATGCCGCCCCACAGAGATCCCCAGGCACCAGTTGAGCAGGACCAGGCTGTTGTGGTCAGCCGATTCCGTACCTATGATCCGCCCCGTTTCACTGGGGAGAGTGGCCCGTTAGCCGTGGCCGAGTGGATCCGGAAGATGGAGAGGATCTTTCGTATTATGGAGATTCCTGAGGCGCACAAGATGGCGTGCGCCGAACTGCAGATAGAGGGAGCCGCTGGAGACTGGTGGGAGGATTACTGGCGTCTACGCACGGAGGATGAGCGTGACGCTATGAGATGGGCTCAGTTTAAGACGATACTAGAGGACAAGTTCTATCCTCGCCATTTCAAGCAAAGAATGGCACGGGAGTTTGCCGCTCTCCAGCAGGGTGAGCGTTCAGTGGACGAGTACGAGCGCGAGTTCGCTCGTAAGAGTGCCTTTGCTTCGCATCTTGTTGATACGGAGGAGAAGAAGGCAGCACAGTTCCTCAATGGTTTGAGGAGCAACATCAGACTCTTGATCACCAGCAATGGCTTCCTTGACTACGCCGAGACTGTTGAGCGTGCTCAGCAGATCGAGGCGTGCATTCTGAGAGACACCAGTGCCCAGCCACCAGCCAGACAGCCAGCCGCTATTCCGCCACCCCAGCCAGCTCAGCAGACGAACAAGAGAAAGTGGGACGGTCGCAAGGACAAGAGGAACCGCAGACAGAGAGGCCCAGCTCAGGGAGGCCAGCCAGCCCGACAGGACCTGCCGGCATGTGCTACCTGCGGATGTCCGCACCGCGGGGAATGTCTTGCCGGGCAGGACATATGCTTCCATTGCCGCCGCCCAGGCCACCATATCAGAGATTGCCCAGACCGCCCTCAGCCACAGCAGGACCAGAGACCACCAGCCCCGAGACAGCCAGCTCAGAGACAGCCAGCACCCAGACAGCCAGCCCAGAGACCCCCAGGACAGCAGCAGCAGCGTGGAGCACCCGCTCATATTTACGCACTCGACCAGGAGCAGGCCGCAGAGCAGCCAGGTACCATGTCTGGCATGTTGTCCTTGTTCCATACTCCAATCTTCGATTTATTCGATACCGGGGCGACACATTCGTTCGTCTCGACCAAGTGCTTATCTGCCTTAGGAGCCCAGGGAGTGAGTGCTGTCGACCCTCTCGAGATCAGTCTCGCCTCGGAAAGGAAGATAGTTACGAGTTCCCTGGCCAAGAACCTTAGCATCGATATCGGAGGTCGAACTCTAGTTGTAGACGCGTTTGTGATCGATATGAATGACTTCGACCTGATTCTTGGCATGGATTGGTTGACGAGGTACCGTGCGGACATCCGTTGTCGCGACTGAGAGGTCACGCTACACTTATCTGAGGGAGACAACATCACGTTTTTCGGGACGAAGTCTCGAACTTTGCCGCGCGTTATTTCCATGGCGAAAGCGACGAAGTACATGCAGCGAGAGGATTGTCAGGGATTTCTTGTCAATATCGTTGGGGAGTTTTCGGAGAAGCTGTCTCCCGAAGATATTCCCATTGTCCGAGAGTTTGTGGACGTTTTTCCCGACCAGCTCCCGGGAGGACCACCTAATCGCCAGGTGGAGTTCACCATCGACTTGGTCCCCGGAGCGGGACCAGTGTCGAAAGCGACGTATCGCATGGCGCCGAAAGAGCTTCAGGAGTTGAAGGCTCAGATTCAGGAGCTTTTGAGTCTCGGTTTCATCCGACCGAGCGTATCACCTTGGGGAGCCCCTGTCCTCTTTGTCAAGAAGAAGGACGGGTCTATGAGGATGTGCATCGACTACCAGGATTTGAACCGGTTGACGGTGAAGAACAAGTATTCGCTTCCCAGAATTGAAGATTTATTCGATCAGCTGAGGGGAGCCAGCGTCTTTTCCAAGATCGATCTCCGCTCTGGCTACCATCAGCTGAAGATCAGAGAGGCCGATGTGGCCAAGACTGCTTTCGGAACCCGATACGGCCATTATGAGTTCGTTGTGATGCCGTTTGGCTTGAGCAATGCACCAGCGGTATTCATGGATCTCATGAACCGTGTCTTTCATCCATTCCTGGATAAGTTTGTCATCGTCTTCATTGATGACATTTTGGTCTATTCCAGCAGCCCGGAGCAGCATGAGGAGCACCTGAGGACAGTTTTGGAGACTCTTAGGCGTGAGAAGTTGTACGCCAAGTTCTCCAAATGCGAATTTTGGCTTGACCGAGTGGCTTTTCTAGGCCACATTGTCACCTCCAGAGGGATTGAGGTTGACCCGAGCAAGATTGAAGCCGTTAGGAACTGGTCGACGCCGAGAAATGCCACCGAGGTTCGGAGTTTTCTCGGTTGGCAGGCTATTATCGTCGATTCATCGAGGGGTTTTCGAAGATTGCCCTACCCTTGTCACGTATGACGAGGAAATCAGTGAAGTTTGAGTGGGATGATCGTTGTGAGTCGAGCTTCCAGGAGCTCAAAGCGAGGCTTACGACGGCACTCGTGTTGACCATTCCGGACCCCACACAGGGTTTCACTATCTATAGTGATGCCTCGAAGCAGGGTCTAGGCTGCGTTTTGATGCAAGACGGCAGGGTTGTGGCTTATGCTTCCCGTCAGCTAAAGCCGCACGAGATGAACTACCCGACTCGCGACCTTGAGTTGGCAGCAGTGGTTCACGCCCTGAAGATCTGGAGGCACTATTTGTACGGGGGCCACTGCGAGATTTACACCGACCACAAGAGCTTACAGTATATCTTCACCCAGAAGGAGCTCAACATGCGCCAGCGGCGATGGTTGGAGCTGGTGAAAGATTATGACTGTACCATCAACTATCATCCGGGTAAAGCGAACGTAGTTGCCGACGCCCTAAGGGAAAGGGCGAGTTGACCTGTGTGATCACTCAGCAGCGTCAGTTGATTCATGAGTTCGCCCGGATGCAGCTAGAGGTGGTCGAATCACCTCCCAAGTTGCTAGTTGTGGGAGGTATTCGAGCGATGAGAATGTGGCCCACGTTGCGAGACAGGATCCGGCGGGATCAAGCCTTCGACGAGTTCATTCGCTCGATGGGGGCGAAGATTCATGCCGGAGGAGTTGAAGGTTTCTACCGAGGCACAGATGGTGCCTTGGAGTACAAGGGAAGGATTGTCGTGCCAAATGTCGAGGCTCTGAAGAAAGAAATCTTGACTGAGGCGCATAGTGCTCCTTACTTGGCGCACCCCGGTAGCACCAAGATGTATCACGACCTGAAAAGGTCCTTCTGGTGGAAGGGGATGAAGAGAGATGTCGCCGAGTTTGTTGAGAAGTGTCTGATCTGCCAGCAAGTGAAAGCAGAGCGCAAGGTTCCACTGGGTCTCTTACAACCTTTAGAGATTCCGCAGTGGAAGTGGGAGAAGCTGGCCATGGACTTTGTCACGGGTTTGCTGATGTCGGCCAAGCATCATGACGCAGTATGGGTAGTTGTGGATCGACTGACGAAGTCGGCCCATTTCATGCCCGTCAGGATGGACATGTCCATGGAGCAGCTAGCTGATGTGTATCTCCATGGAATCGTTCGACTCTACGGCGTCCCAGCCGAGATTGTATAAGATAGAGATCCCCGGTTTACCGGCCATTTTTGGGAGAGTCTGAACGAGTCCATGGGGACGAAGTTGAAGTTTAGCTCCGCTTATCATCCACAGACCGACGGCCAGTCGGAACGAACCATCCAGACGCTTGAGGACATGCTCCGAGCTTGTGTCCTAGAGCATGGTGGTTCGTGGGAGCAGTTGATACCCACTGTGGAGTTTGCCTATAACAACAGTTACCACTCGTCGATCAAGATGGCGCCGTTCGAAGCTTTATACGGTTGCAAGTGCCGCTCACCCCTTTATTGGGATGAGGTTGGCGAGAAGCAGGTTCTCGGTCCCAAGTTGATCTAGGACACAGTGCAGAAGGTCGCCGAGATTCGACAGAGATTGAGAGAGGCTCAGAGCCGACAGAAGGCCTACGCTAACAAGCGTAGAAGGGAGCTTGAGTTCGAGCAGGGAGATAAAGTGTTCCTGAAGGTAACGCCGATGAAGGGCGTTGTCCGTTTCGGGAAGAGGGGGAAGCTGCAGCCCCGATTCATAGGGCCCTTTGAGATTCTCGAACGAGTTGGTGTCACCGCCTATCGTCTGGCATTACCCCCAGAGCTCTCGGGTGTACACAACGTCTTCCATGTGTCGATGTTGAGGAAGTATACGCGTACGACCCGAGTCACATAGTGAACTTTGACGGGCTAGAGGTCGGGCAGAACCTGACATATGATGAGCGGCCGAATAGCAGTTCTGGACCGAAAGGTCCGTCGGCTGAGGAACAGAGATATAGAGCTCGTCAAAGTTTGCTGGAGTCGCCACGACGAGTCGGAAGCCACTTGGGAGAGAGAGGCCGAGATCAGAGCTCGTTATCCAGATTTCGAGTTTTGAGATTTTCACTTGTACATATATGTACTTTCTATTTTTATGTTTTTATGTATATAGTTATGTAGTAGGAGTTCTGGCCTAGAACCTTAGTTTTGTATTTCCGAGGACAGAAATATTTTAAGGAGGATAGGTTGTAACGCCCCAAAACAGTAATAATATTCATAACAGTTTCACTGCTCGACTACAAGTGAAATCCGTAATTTTCAGAAATTATCGAGTTATATTATTTATGCTAAATTCTCAAACATGATAAATTATTCCTTGAATAATTCTATCTCAAGTATAAGTTAAGATTAATCCATTAATTTGGGTTATTAAATAATAGCAAGTCATTTCGAGAAATTACCGGACACGAACCCTAGTTGTCGTTCCGAATATATTTTCCTAAGTCAAAAAAATTGAGAGTTGATATTTTAATACTTAGAATATTTTTCTAAGTGTGTTAGAATACCAAAGTCGAGCTTTGGACATTTTATATTGAGCCCTAGTGCTCACCCGAGCCGCCAGTGCCGAGCCCCGCACCCGCCCCTCGTGCCGTGCCAAGCACGTGCCTACCGAGCCCAAGGCTTGTCCTAAGCCTTGACATAAGTTCCCTAAAATTTTCTAAGTGTTGGAAGCCTTTCCCAACCCTTGCAACTCAGCCCAAAGTCAATTTCCCCGTGCAGCACCATTTCCCGCGCAGCCCAGCCGCGCCCTCGCGCCCAGCCCGCGTCCCCGCGCCCAGGGCCCAGCGCCCAGTGCCCAGCGCCCAGGCCCAGCGCCCAGCGCGACCAGTCCAGCTTCCAAGGCCCAAAACACCATTTTTCGGCCCACTTTCCTCATGGCCCAACTCAGGCGTGTAATTAGGACCTAATGAGGGTCTAATTAAGCTTACGTTGCCCTAAGAAATGTTTAAGCAAAGACAATGAACATGGGGATTATTATAATGGTAGTGCATGTGGGCTAGTGAATATTTTAATCACTTGTGCAGCCCTTGTCCCCCCTATTTCGTGCACTTGGGACCAGACCCCATTTGACCCCATTCAATAATTTAAAATATAATATTTATGAGTGTAATTATTTTAACCTTTATAAAATATAATAATTATTTTTATTATTTTTAATTTAGTTTTTGTTAGGATTTTATTTAATGTCATTATAATGTTCAATTGAAGTTGAAACAAAATTTTGAATATTTTTTTTATATTCATACATAGTTTATATATAGTTTTTTTCTAATTAATAGTTATTTTATCTTATGTTAATATAAACCCCTTTCTATTTAAATTGACGACTCATATGTTTGGTAGCATAAGAATATAAATATTAACTATCTGAGTATTAAGTTGGTAATGTAACAATGTTTTTTTAATGATTTTACAATATCATTTTTTGAATATAAAAAAACTAGAAAAATTCTAAATATTTTAGATTGAATGAGAGTAATTCTAAGTTGAACATGTGGTAAAATATGATTTTCTTATAGCTCACCATTGAGTTTAGTGAATAGCTCAAAAATTAGTTAGAATGCAAAATGGACGTGTTTGGTGACCGAGCGGACTTTGAGCATGCATGTTGCCACTAGCAACACCCCTTCGTCGTTCATTTGATATTAACCGTGAAATGTTTGTGCATTTAATTTGGCTATGCATTTAATTTTGTGGTCGTCCATTTCATGAGATACATGTAAACTTCGATAGGATCTTGAATAAATAATTTGGTGTATACGAATTACTTACTTGATGCGGAAGACGACATAATTTGTAATCTTGATCTTGATGATCACAAGGATTGAATCGATTGATAGATCTAAATCAGTTTCTCTCTCCTGACCTTTTCGTAACGTAGCAGAAAAAGTGATGGGATAAAGACTGCGTACCTAATAGGAGGAGAGAGGACTAATTTATATAGAGGTGCTTTAGATCTGGTACGTCCATCAAATATCCAGATTAATGGCTTAGATTTGTTTGACTATTAATTAAAGGCATAGCCCAATAGGATAATTAATTGTGAGCCCAATGCTTTTGGGCCACATATTCTTACATTCTCCCACTTGGTCTGAAAGCCCATATTTTAATAGTATAACATTAGGTGCGCATAAGCAAATCTCATTATGTCATACATCAAAATAAACTATGACATGATAAACCATATAGTGAGAGTTATGGCGGTTGTACACTCTCGATTCGCATACTTCCTTCCATATACTACTACACTAACAATTTAACACACCAAGTTTCATAATTATATATAAATATCATAATGTCCACTTAATTGTCATGAAGACATTCATTTCTTGTTCTAAACATAATGTATACAAAATCATAATGAACAAGAAATTCGATAATAGTCAGAAACATAACATCAATGAGCTCAAGAGTGTGACATAACATCATCATAATCAATCATCAATACAACCATGACCCATTCTATGTACATGTTCTTTAAATGTCTTTGGTTGTAGACCTTTAGTTAACGGATCGGCAATCATAAGGTCCGTTCTTATATGTTCAATGCACACTCTTTGTTTCTGAACTTCCTCCTTAACGACAAAATACTTTAATTCCATGTGTTTTGCACCTTTGGAATATTTGACGTTCTTGGAGAAGAAAACTGCTGCGGAATTATCACAATACAGTTTCAGCGACTTGGTAATGGTGTCGACAACCCCAAGTCCCGAAATAAAGTTCTGCAGCCATAATGCGTGAATTGTAGCCTCAAAACAAGCTACAAATTCAGCCTCCATAGTAGATGCAGCTATGACAGACTGTTTGACACTTTTCCATGATATTGCTCCTTCGGCGAGGAGAAACACATAGCCAAACGTTGACTTGCGACTATCAAGGCACCCAGAAAAATCTGAATCTGAATATCCAATCACCTCAAGGCGATCAGATTCCCTAAACGTGAGCATATGATCCTTCGTCCCTTGAAGGTATCTCATCACTTTCTTTGCAGCTTTTCAGTGATCCAATCCAGGATTACTTTGATATCGGCCAAGCATTCCCACAGCGAAGCTAATATCAGGCCTCGTGCAAGTTTGCAAGTACATCAAACTGCCCACAACAGAAGCATATGGAATAGATTCCATACTCTTTCATTCCACATCATTCTTAGGGCATTGCATAAGACTAAACTTATCCCCTTTCTGCAATGGGACAACACTTGGTGAACAATTGTTCATACTAAATCTCTCAAGAATTTTCTCGATATAAGCTTTCTGAGACAATCCCAACATTCCTTGTGATCTATCCCGGAATATAGAAATTCCAATCACATAGGATGCCTCTCCCATATCTTTCATTTCAAAATTCTTTGAGAGAAAATCTTTAGTCTTATGCAAAATTCCCAAATCATTAGCAGCAAGTTGGATATCGTCAACATATAGAACCAAAAATATAAACTTACTCCCACTGATCTTCTGGTAAATACACCGATCAACAGTGTTTTCTTGAAAGCCAAAAGACGTGATGGTATCATTAAACTTAATATACCATTGTCTGGAAGCTTGTTTAAGTCCATATATTGACTTCTTAAGTTTACACACCATGTGACCTTTTCCTTCTATGGAAAACCCTTCGGGTTGATCCATATAAACTTCCTCATCTAAGTCCCCATTAAGAAAGGCTGTTTTCACATCCATTTGATGTAACTCTAAATCATACTGAGCTACTAAAGCCATAATGATCCTTAAAGAATCCTTCTTAGAAACAGGTAAAAACGTCTCCTTATAATCAATGCCATCTTTCTGAGTATAACCCTTAGCAACAAGTCTAGCTTTATGTCGTTCGATATTGCCACTCGAGTCACATTTGGTCTTAAAGAACTATCTGGCAATTCTACTAGATCTTAAACATTGTTTTTAGCCATAGAGTTTAACTCTTCTTTCATAGCATCAATCCATTTATGAGACTCGTCACTGTTAATGGCTTGTAAAACGAAACAGGATCTTCATCAATGCTAGTATCATAATCCAACTCTTGCAAATAAACCACATAATCATCCAAAATAGCAGATCTTCTCACCCTTGTAGGTTTGGTTAATGCTATTCCACGTGGTTCATTTGGGTTAGTTGGTGGGAAGTTAGTTTCTTCATGGGGTACTACTTCATCCAAATTTTGTCCACCATTATTTTGTTCTTAAGGTTGTGGAACAATATTTGGGACAACTGTGGATATTGGAATATTAATGGGTAATGGAACATCAACCCTTATTTCATTAATTTTCACAGTTGCTTTAGCACTCCCACTAACTTCACCATTTTCAATAAACCTAGCATTGCCCGTTTCAACGATTCTAGAACTATGATTAGTACAGTAAAACATATACCCTTTGGACTTCTCTGGGTAACCAATAAAGTAACCACTCACAGTTCGAGATTCCAATTTCTTTTCATGTGGGTTGTATACTCGTGCTTCTGCTGGACAACCCCAAACATGCAGGTGTCTCAAACTAAGTTTCCTTCCAGTCCATAACTCAAAAGGAGTTTTAGGAACTGACTTATTAGGAACCCTATTTAGCAGATACACAGCAGTCTTAAGTGCATACATCCACAAAGATTTGGGTAATAATGTATTACTTATCATACTCCTAACCATATCAATTAATGTTCTATTTCGCCTTTCCGCTACACCATTTTGTTGAGGTGTGCCTGGCATAGTGTACTGTGCACATATGCCATGTCTTTCGAGGAACTTAGCAAATGGACCGGGATTTTGTCCCGATTCATCATACCTTCCATAGTATTCACCACCTCTATCAGACCTTACTATTTTCACCTTTCTATCTAACTGCCTTTCAACTTCATTAATGAAAACCTCAAGTGCATTTGCAGCTTGAGATTTTTCCTTAAGCAGATAGACATAACCATAACGTGAAAAATCGTCGATAAAGGTAATGAAGTACTTTTCTCCATTGAAGGATGGAGTATCAAAAGGTCCACATATATCAGTGTGTTTAATTTCAAGAAGCTGACTGCTTCTTGTGGCTCCTTTCTTGTTATGTTTGGTTTGCTTTCCCTTAATGCAATCCACACACAACCCAAGATCGGTAAAATCTAGATTCGAAAGAATCTCATCTTTCACCAACCTTTGTATTCTTTCTTTGGATACATGACCCAAACGTTTATGCCGCAAGAAAGCAGAGTTCTCATTTGCTACACCACGTTTAATTCCAATGTTTTGATGAACAAATATTAAAGATGCAGAAAAATCAACATCAAGTTTCAGTTTATATAAACCATCCATAAGAATTCCAGAACCAATAATGGAATCATGTTTACCAAACAAACTGAAACATCCATGTCCAAACTTAAAGGAAAACCCAAGAACATCAAGTCTAAAAAGAGACATTAAGTTTCTAGAAGATGAAGGTACATAGAGAGTTTGCAAAAGATCCAGGTGGTGCCCGAAATCTAAAACAATACGATAAGTCCCTATGCCTTCAATTGGGGCCTTCATACGGTTCCCCATGAACAAGAAGTTCTCATTTGGGTTTATGCTCTGGATTGTAAGAAATCCCTGCATCACATTAGAAACATGAGTTGTAGCACCAGAATCCAACCACCATGTATTTGAAGGAACTTCAGACAAGTTTGATTCGAAACATACAAAGATATTAGAAATACTTTTCTTATCAAACCAAGACTTGCGTTTCAGGCAATCTTTCTGTATGTGTCGTTCTTTCTTACAGAAATAACATTTATTTGCCCGATTTTCCTTCTTTTTATCATTAGTGACCTGTGAAACTTTAGCAGGTCCTTTCTTCTTAAACTTGTTGGATTTCGGTTTGAGAACATTATTAGCTCCATGACCCACAAGGTTGACCGTATGAACTCCTTGTGCCTTAAGCCTCGTCTCCTCCTGAACCAACTTACTGGCCAATTCATTAACATCCCACTTATCCTTAATAGTGTTATAGTTAATTTGAAATGGCCCATATTCAGGAGGCAACGAGTTAAGCATAAATTGCACCAGAAATGAGTCATCAACAGTCATGCCCAGGGACTTAAGCCTTGCTGCAAGATTAGTCATGTCAAGAACATGTTGCTGCATACTTCGCGACCCATCATACTTTTTGGTCGTGAGTTCAGCCATAAGTGTTCTTGCCAATGACTTATCCGCGGAATGAAAACGCTCTTCCACAAGCAAAAGGTATGCTTTCGCATCCACATTATCGGGAAGAGTTGACTTAATGTTATTGGCAATCGTCATTCGCATAAAGCTCAAACATAATCTGTTAGACCTATCCCAAACCTTACGGTTTGATTTCTCAGCCTCACTGCTTTGATCAGTAATGTCAGCGGGCTTTTCTTCAAGCAGAGCCAAGTCAATATCCAAAACACCTAAATGGAAATTGACTTGCTCACGCCATTCAGAGATATTCAAACCATTGAAGACAGTAACAGAAGAAGCTTGCGAATGAAGAGAGATAGCTGCACAATCATAAACGCTCACTTAATTAATAGATTCAGAAAATACATTCATCACATATATTGCAGGTCTCCTTTGGGTAAACACACAATATATATCATTATCATAAGTCGAATGTCATTTAACACTTAATGGAAAATTAAATAACTCCATTAAACATGCATAGTATCTTTGGATATCTACAAACGCTCAACAAAAGGATATTATATTTCCCCTTAATGTTTATTAGTTTTAGAACATTGATTCACCTTTGAGTAAATCCATAATTTCTAACAACCAATAAACTCATTATCTTGATAATGACATTCTCAAAAAAACATAAGTTATATGACCAAACATTAAAAAATTAATCCGGCCACTTTAGTGACTAACAAATTAATTTTATCTTAATGTCATATAACAATCAATTGTAACAATAATGTTATATCACCAGACATTAAAAGTAATTAGGGCACTTTGGTGACTAACAAATTAATTTGAGCTTAATGTCATATAACAAGCAGTTATAACGATAAAATTATATGACCGAACAATAAAAATTAATTAGGCCACTTTGATGACTAACTAATTAATTGTGCCTTAATGTCATATAATATAATAAGCATCACGGTAGTAATCCATTCAGATTGCATATCAATTTATACATGATTTCTTAAGTAATTAAATCAAAACTGGAAAGGATCTTGATTTCCATAACATAATTTCACCATCATTAGCAGGGAAATAATGAATTACTTGATGCTTAATCAATCACTAATGAGAACACAGATGAATTCCAATCATGAAACAGAAAACGTGGGTCATGACTCAATTAAGGAGTTTGTTCCAACAATTCCAAAATCTAAACTTAATGTGTAAATTGGATACATTCACAATTATTTGCATAGATGGGAATGATTTCGGAAACTAAAAAAAATATTAAGCCTTCATTAATTATGTGAAAGTCAGAAAGCCGAGAATGAATTTCACATCACAGAAACATAAATCATTTTGACTCGGGCATGGGAGCAGACAAATCAAAATCAACTTCAGACCGAAAATTCTTTGTCGAATTAATTTTGATGCGGAACAAAGATTTTTGGCTTACGAATATCATTCATTCATAATTTTCAATAAATTATTTATTCACAACACATGCTCTGATACCACATGTAAACTTCATGATAGGATCTTGAATAAATAATTTGGTGTATACGAATTACTTACTTGATGCGGAAGACGACATAATTTGTAATCTTGATCTTGATGATCACAAGGTTGAATCGATTGATAGATCTAAATCAGTTTCTCTCTCCTGACCTTTTCGTAACGTAGCAGAAAAAGTGATGGGATAAAGACTGCGTACCCTAATAGGAGGAGAGATGACTAATTTATATAGAGGTGCTTTAGATCTGGTACGTCCATCAAATATCCAGATTAATGGCTTAGATTTGTTTGACTATTAATTAAAGGCCTAGCCCAATAGGATAATTAATTGTGAGCTCAATGCTTTCGGGCAACATATTCTTACAATACAAACACGAATAAATTTACTAAAATTTTGTGTATTTAATTTTAAATGTCGTTGTATATAAATAAAAGTCGTTATATAACTGTGAAATTAATCGGTGAATCATCAATATTTCATCTTATAAGATAAAGAGCATGTTTCGACTTTATATTATTTAGTTAGGGTGGTTAATCAGTTCAAGTCCATTAATTTTAAAGTTCGTTTGTGATATATCGTTTGTTCCCATTTCATTCAAAACCAAGATACATGTTAACAATAACACGCAACTTAATTGGTTGAACTTAAGATCACATATTTTAATTTTACTTGATTAGTTGATTATTGAATTTTTGAGACTGAGAACAAATTTCTTGATCTTATATGTCTCCACGAACCACTCTGCATAGATTCCTAACCAAATATTCCTAATATACCCATTTTTTAATTGTAAACAAAAAATTATACATGAACTTATTTTAAATAGTACAATAATGTAGGATTTCAATGGTATACAATATTCAATCACTTATTTTATTTATTTTGAATATTATCATATTGCATTTGAAATAATGTCTTATTATTTTCTTATATAATGTGTAGTGTTAGAATGTAGAAAAAAATTCTCTTTAAGAAAAAAAGTGACTTAATAAAGGTAGGAATAGAACACAGCTACATGGTCGTAAATTTAATTATATATATGCTATTTGATAAATCATGCAACATTCAATCTTCAACATTCTTATAAATAGACTTTATATATCTGTTTTCCTCAATCATATATTTGGGTTGATCCTAAGAAAAAATATTTGTACAGTGAAAAGTGAAAACTAATTTCGTTCTAAACGAGATTTTCCCTCTCTACAAATTTTGTCTGACCCTTAGATGGTATATAAGTCATTTGTCAATCTTTGTCAATAAGTCATTTCGTTCTAAACGAGATTTTCCCTCTCTACAAATTCTGCAACTCTCCCGCCTTTCTCGACAAGCTCTGTCCTGCGACTCTCCAGTACTTCAACCACATGTTCGACGCGTGGGAGAAGGCCGTGGAGGAGACTGAGTGCGCGGGTAGGCTCGACCGTGAGGCGGTTAAGAAAACCCTTCCCTTCCCCGACGGCTATAGGGGCGACGCGACTCTTCCCGCGGATCACCCGTGGTGGGTCGGCCTCGAGGCGAGGGCCATTCACAAGGCCGGGTTGAGTGGTCGTCTCGAGGTTCCCCCTGCTCCTTTGGCTGGTCTGACCGAACTAGTCAGGCCAAATGGAGCGGATCACGTGGGGTCCTCTGATGTCGAGGAAGATGAGGAGCTGGTCGGGGCGGAAGAGGTCGAGGAGGTGGGGCAAGAGGAAGTTCGTGCTGATGGTGAAAAGACTATTGATGAAGCTGTTGAGAAAACGTCTGATGGGGTTGATGGTGGTGGTGAGAAAACCGAAACGGTCGTTGCCAATGGTGATGGCGAAGAGGAAAAATCTGATGTTGAGTCCTAAAAGTGTTTGTTTTTTCTTTTCCTGTTTTTAAAGATTAGCTGTTGTGGTTTTTGTCGTCTCGGCTCACTTTCAAGATTTGTAAGGGTCGAGACGACTCGGAATGTAATGATCCCTTTTATCAATATTATTTTCCCTTGTCGTTTGTCTTGATGCCATACTTCTGCTGATTTTTAATTTCTCGAGATTCTGTTACTCGCGTTTCAAGCTGTCTTGCTATTATTTCCATAAATCCTCTCTCAACCCCTCTTGCGAGCTGGTCAAAGTCGAGCAACGATTTTAGCAGCTTCGTAGCTGATAAACATAAGCTTTTCACCTCGTCCTCTCCCAACCCTTCTTGCGAGCTGGTCGAAGTTGAGCAACGACTTTAGCAGCTTCGTAGCTGATAAACACAAGTTTTTCACTTCGCCCTCTCTCATCCCTTTTTGCGAGCTGGTCGAAGTCGAGCGTCAACTTTAGCAGCTTCGTAACTGATAAACATAGTTTTTCAACTTATCCTCTCCCAACCCTTCTTGCGAGCTGGTCGAAGTCGAGCAACGACTTTAGAAGCTTCGTAGCTGATAAACACAAGTTTTTCACTTCGCCCTCTCTCATCCCTTTTTGCGAGCTGGTCGAAGTCGAGCGTCAACTTTAGCAGCTTCGTAACTGATAAACATAGTTTTTCAACTTATCCTCTCCCAACCCTTCTTGCGAGCTGGTCGAAGTCGAGCAACGACTTTAGAAGCTTCGTAGCTGATAAACATAGTTTTTCAACTCGTCCTCTCCCAACCCTTCTTGCGAGCTGATCGAAGTCGAGCAACGACTTTAGCAGCTTCATAGCTGATAAACATAAAGTTTTCAACTCGTCCTCTCCCAACCCATCTTGCGAGCTAGTCGAAGTCGAGCAATGACTTTAGCAGCTTCGTAGCTGATAAACATAAAGTTTTCAACTCGTCCTCTCCCAACCCTTTTTGCCAGCTGGTCGAAGTCGAGCAACGACTTTAGCAGCTTTGTAGCTGTTAGTCGACTTTGTAGTTACGTTAGTCGACTTCGTAGTCGAAGGCTTCGTTGCCTGCTCGAGAGTCCACTCGACAGTTTACAACTTCGTAGTCGAAGGCTTCGTTGTCTGCTCGAGAGTCCACTCGAGAGCTTACAACTTCGTAGTTGCGTTAGTCGACTTCGTAGTCGGAGGCTTTGTTGCCTGCTCGAGAGTCCACTCGAGCATGTACCACTTCGTAGTTGTGTTAGTCGACTTCGTAGTCGAAGACTTCGTAGCCTACTCGAGAGTTCACTCGAGAGTGTACACCTTCGTAGTTGTGTTAGTCGACTTCGTAGTCGAAGGCTTCGTAGCCTGCTCGAGAGTCCACTCGAGAGTTTACAACTTCGTAGTTGTATTAGTCGACTTCATAATCGTAAGCTTCGTAGCTTAATCAAGATTCCACTCGAGAGTTACAACTTCGTAGTTGTTTAAATCAATTTCTTAGTTATGTAAGAGTTAGTCGGCTACATAGCCGTTTTGAAAAATTCGATTTTCCAAGTAATCGTAGTAAAGTCAGTGCATAAACATAAGGGACATAATTGAAACATAAACTTGAGATTCATTTCATCATTGAATTTGATTTGAACATTGTTCAGTACAAAAGGGAATTCAAAATATTGCCTTAAGCATAGAAGCATTTGAGATGGATTACGTGCCAAGATCGCGGAAGTTGTCGACCCTCTCCATCCTCTAGTTCATACGCACCCCTCTCGAGCACCTTCGTCACAGTGTCGGGCCTCTCCCAATTAGCTTCGAGCTTTCCGACATGCTTGAGAGCGTCAGCTCGTTTAAGGACGAGATCCCCTACTTGGAAATGTCTGGTTCAGACCTTTTTGTTGAATGTTGCGCGCATCTTCTGTTTGTACTCGACGGATCGCACCCAAGCTTCTTCACGCCCCTCTTCAATTAGGTCGAGGGCCTCCTCGATCATCTCCTCATTTTTCTTTTCTTCATAGAACGTCGACCTGTGGGAGCCCAAGCTGACTTCTACTGGCAGAAGTGCATCCATTTCATAGACTATGTGAATGGAGATTGTCCTGTCGAGCTTCTCGGAGTCGTCCTATAAGCCCATAGGACTGTCGTCAACTCGTCGACCCAGGCTCCCGACGCTTTCTCCAATCTTTTCTTCAACCCTTGGAGAATAGTTCGGTTGGTTACCTCGACTTGCCTGTTAGCTTGTGGGTGTGCAACTGAAGCAAAACGTTGTTTAATTCCCATGTCGAGACACCAAGCTTGGATCCGTTTCCCTTGGAATTGAGTTCCATTGTTCGAGATCAGCACCTTTGGAACTCCGAATCGACAGCAGATGTTGTTGAATAAGAATTGTATCATCTTTTCTTCAGTAATTCGAGCCAAGGGTTCTGCCTCGACCCACTTGCTAAAATAGTCAACTGCGACCACCAAGAATTTCCTCTGTCCCGTCCCCATCGGCAATGGGGCCACCAAGTCGATCCCCCATTGAGCAAAGGGAATTGGTGAGTTGATTGTCGTCATGTATTCAGTGGGGATATGAGTGATTTGGCCGTGGCGCTGGCATTTTTCGCATTTCTGGGCCAATTGTTCTGTCATTGCTCGAATCTTGGGCCAATAATACCCTGCTCCCAGGGCTTTACCAGTTAGAGCTCGAGATCCCACATGTGCTCCACAACATCCTTCGTGTATTTCCCTCAGAACACTGATTCCTTCTTCCTCAGACACACATCGTAGGTGGGGCCCGACCAACGAATTCTTGTATAAGACCCCTTCGACTTCAAAATATTTGCTTAAGTATCGGGCAGCTTTCTCCGCCTCATGTTTGTCTCCTGCAGGTACTCGGCCCTGCAAGAGTTCACGAATCGACTTCCTCCAATCGTCCTTCTCGTCGATCTCCATTGTTTCACCCAGGACACTTCCTTCTAAATGCATGGTGGTAATGCGGTTTTTCATCTTTCCTTCATTTGAACTCGCGATCCGTGCGAGCCAGTCGGCTCGTTTGTTTTCCTCCCGCGGGACTTGTGTTAGCTCAAATTTTTCTAAGCCTTGTATAAGACTCTGAATTTCCTCGACATATTTCATCATTCGATCTTCCTTGATTTCGCAATTTCCCAACACCTGTCCCACGACGAGTTGCGAGTTAGAATGCGCCGCGATTTTCGTTGCTCCGCCGCCAATCACAAGTTGGATTCCCTTGATTAGTGTCCATATTCTGTTTCATTATTCGAGGCCTTGAACCCCATTCTGATGGCAAAGTCGAGTTGCTCGCCCTCGGGAGATAAGAGGACGACTCCCAAACCAGATCCTTTGGCCGCAGAGGATCCATCGACATGCATTACACATTTCTTCTCCTCTCCCCTGGTGCCTTCCTGAATAAAATCTGCCAACGCTTGAGCTTTAGTGGCTCGTCTGGGCTCATATTTGATGGAGTATTCACTCAGTTCGACTGCCCACTTCACGAGTCGGCCTGAAACAGTAGATCGACCCAATGTTTCTCCCAATTGAAAATTCGTTCTCACCACAATCGTATGATTCAGGAAATATGGCCTTAACTTTCTGAGATGTACAGTACCAACTCATCACCCGGCTCTGGTTTGGTCAGCAAGGGCAGCTCGCTCAGAAACTTCTTCAATTTTTCAAATGCCATCTGCGCCTCGCCACTCCATTTGAAAGTCGTCTTCTTTTTAAGAAATTTAAAGAAAGGAAAACTCTTCTCGGCCGCCCGGGCAATGAATCTGTTTAACCCCGCGATTCTCTCAGTTAGAACTTGTACTTCCCTTATGTTTCGTGGTGGAGACATGTCGAGTATGGCCTTCACCTTGTCTTTCTTCACCTCAATTCCTCGTTCTGTGACAACATATCCCAAAAATTTCCCCGCCTTTACTCCAAAGGCGCACTTGCTCGGGTTCAACTTCATCCCAAACGCTCTAAGGGTTTTGAATGTTTCTCTTAAATCATCTGGGTGTGAAGTCAAGGATTTGCTCTTCACCAGGATATCATCAACGTACACTTCCATATTTCGCCCAATCTGAGGTTTGAACATGCGATCCATCAACAGTTCATAAGTCGCTCCCCCATTTATTAGGCCAAAAGGCATGACGACATAGCAGTATGTCCCTTTGCTCGCCACGAAACTCACTTTACTCTGATCCTCGGGAGCCAAGGGAATTTGATGATACCCTTGGGACACGTCCATCATACTCGGCAACTTGCAGCCAGCCGTGGAGTCGACTAGCTGATCAATTCCTGGTAAGGGATACTGATCTTTTGGGCACGCCAGGTTCAAGTCACAAAAGTCGATGCACATGCGCCATTTGTTTAGTGCCTTCCTTACCATCACCGTGTTGGATATCCATTCAGGGAATTGGATTTCTTTGATGTGCTTGGCTTTCAGCAACTTGTCCACCTCGACTTCAATTGCTTTGTCGATTTCAGCTCCATGGTGCCTGAGTCGCTGCTTCACAGGCTTTTTGAGGGGGTCGACATTGAGTTTGTGTTCCATGACATCCGGGTCGATGCCTGTCAGTTCTTCAGGGGAAAAGGTAAATATGTCCCTGAATTCCTTCAACAACTCCACCAACTGTTTTCGCAACTCGTCCTCCAACTCTCTCCCAACTTTTGTGGTTTGGTCCTCCATTTCACCGATTTGGATCTCCATCAACTCTCCGTGGGGCTCGAGGTCTCTCCCTCTCGGCCTCTTTTCACTCAACATTGGCCTCTTTCTCTCCTGGATCTCAGCCCGCTGGTTGGTTTTCACCGCAATTTGATAGCATGTTCTCGACAACTTCTGGTCCTCTCGAGCCTCTCCCACACGATCTCCGATAGGGAATTTTAATTTCATGTGGTAAGTTGACACCACTGCTTGAAAGGCATTGAGCGCTGGCCTCCCCAGGATCACATTGTACGCCGACTCGACGTCGACCACCACAAATCTCACCATTTTCACCTTCCTCAAGTCACCTTCCTCTAGGACGACAACGAGCATGGTTTCGACTAGGAGAGCGACTTCCGATCCATTGAATCCAAAGAGTGACGTTTGTAGGGGTGTAAGCTCGATGTCGAGTTCCATCCGTTTGAGACATTCGTAGAAGATCACATTTACAGAACTTCTTGTGTCGACAAACACCCTTTGCACCTCGTACCCCGATATCTGTGCTGTTAGATATGCTGTAAAAGCTTGGCTTTCAGATATTAGTACTACCATTTTGATCTGGCAATCATGTTTTAGTCAAAGTATATATGCTTGCAGTTTATTTATTTATGCAATCATACTCCTTGTCTTACATTGAGATAGTGTGGTTCGTGGTGTCTAGAGCAGAAAGGTCACCTATCAGTTCCTTGTAAGACTAAATCATTTGTTCACAGTCTAGACTAGCAGTGAGACCCCACTTGGAAAAAGACTGTAGTGTATTCTTGATTCAGTTGACCTTGACTGGAGAATTACACTAGTCTTATGTTAAGTATTGAAGAGGACCACCGGAAGGATAAGATTATGAGACTGACTGATCGTTGTTGTAATCTATACCTTCAGGGATTGATGCGTTCTCTAAAGCTATAAGATAATATAAAATAGTCGTGTATATTTATTACTTATTTATTTCATTTACCAAGGGTGATTCCTATTCTATTGGGATGACATACTCAGTACTTTGGTAAATAAGAGTGATTATATGACGAGCTGTTATAAATTATTTATGGTACCGTGTTCCAGTGCGCTGGATTGATGACGTCCTCAAAATGAGCTCAGGAAGGAGTATTGTGTTAAACCCTACAGGTGGATATTAATCCGACACAGTGATTAAAGATCTGAGTGGTACTAACTTCGGAAATGAATAAGAAGTCGCTTAATTATCTTGTCAGTAATTTAATTAATCCACGGACGTTATATCTTAAACATGGGGAGGTAAATCAGTCAATCAGATTAATATTAATCAAGTGGAGGTTTAATTTAATTGATTAAATTAGAGCCAAATGGGGAGAGCAATAATAATATTCTAGTGGGATATATTATTATTTAATTTTATTAGGATTTTAGGAATTAATTTTATTCCATAATTATTATTCCAAGACTTAGGGAATAACCTTCTAGAATATTACACAGGGTTAGGAGACTAGAGAGTCTTCTAGAAAGTGATGTTAGGAGAAGGAGTCATGACCTAATATGGATTAGCTTGTGGAGTAGAATTAGGATTCCTTGGCCTAATGGGATAAGCCCATATTTGGCACCTTCTTAAGTTCCTTAATGGAGCCTATAAATACACCATGTCCCAACCTCTTGAGACACACATGTGAGACTCGTTTTTTCCATCTTTCAAAGAGAGAAAAATTGTTTTGTTCGAGAGTTAGGGAGATTCAATTAATCGCACCACCAAGATTAATTGAAGTAGGTGTTTAGGTAATCCATTAGAAGGCTTTAAGGTGAGATTATATTAAACCTCAAACCTTCATATTTTCCAGTCACCTTCCTCAGCCGACTGCCGCCATCCGCCGCCGGAAAACCACTCCTCGCTCGACTAGGACTCCTCGCTCAACCAGGACTCCTCGATCGACCTGGACTCCTCGCGCCCCAGGAAACGGGCCGCATACGATTGGCATGACACAGTCCCTGCTCGCCTAGTCCTCACAGGAATAGGAAAGTTGCAGCGAGACCCGCACGCACCCGTTATTCCTCGCCTGATCAAGACTCCTCGCGCATATAGGAGACGTCCCGAGCATGTACCAGCGTGAGCCCAGACGCCGCAGGCCTAGTCCTTTCAGGCATAGGAAAGTTGACACGCACACGCATCTGTCCGCAACCCGAACCGCTGCAACCCGACCCGACTTGAGACGTGATCCGTTCATGATTCAACACTCAATTAGAGTTGACAAAGGCCAAACTCTTCAACCGATTGAGTTGTGGTAATCAGACGATCTCCATCAAAGGAAATCAAAAACGTCTCTAAGTCGGAAGAAATTTTAAAAGGTAATGTCCTAATCCTAACTATAGATTCCGCTGCGTTGGGATTTATTTCGATAAGTTCAATACTGTGCATGTTGTTGACGTTCCTCACAGAACCCAACAACTGGTATCAGAGCCCAGGTTTAATACAACTTCGTGCACAGTTTGAATTAGGACTTGCCTGTTTACATGAATTATGTGTGCACGGACGCAGCGACATAGTAGATTAGAAATTGCAATTTGCAGGTGATTTCGAATCTGACTATTATGGCCTGTATGTATGATTTAATTCATGTATGTATCTATGGTGTTTTTATAAGCCTCAGACATGTCGAGGAGTTTTTTGGGTTGGTGAATGCCTTGTAATAAATTATTCGCGCAGTGGGACACTGCATAGTTTATTGCTTTCATAAAAAACTCGTGTACGACTCCTGCACGGGTCATAGGATGAATTATGTAATTGTTGTTATCCATTGTTGATCCGGCGGATGTGGACCAAACTCGATGGGGCGAGGTGACAAACACACAGACGAATGCCATGATGATGATCCAATGGCGACTTTCCCGGAGACAGTCTATTCAAGATGAAGAGTGGGAGTCACTGCGAAAGGGGTGTTCCAATTCCTGAAATGGAAAACACATTCAAACAATGACAGAATTGTGTTTCTCCGTAATATTGGAGATTAATTAATGGCCATAGTAGTTGGATTATAGTTCCTACTTTATTATTACTTATTAATTATGCATGTCCTTATTTGCTTGATGTGCAAATTGAAATAGGAGCATGTCTATAAAAATCCCTTAAAATAAAAATTATATTAAGTGTGTAATGGGTTGAAATAATTACATCCAAAGCCTCCATTATAGGTTTGTTAGTGAAGTGGTTTAGATCGATCCCACAGGACAGTTTATCTCACAGTTCACAAGGACAAATTTCCTTTAGGATGGTAATAGCAAGCTATTACAAAAGAGTACGGATCAGCCACAGATGAACGTATGATTTTGGTAGTGAACTTGGTACCAATTAATGGGTTACACTTAAAGTACAAATTAAAATGATATTCCCACAGGAAAAGGTTGTTTTTATTTTGCGCTGGCCAAAAGATGAAACGGCTATTAATTAAGTACTGATTTGTCGGTATGTTAATTAATGGGATTAATCCCTCCTCTTGCGATGGTTTGAACCGTAGACGTCCACACTCCGTGGCCTGCGGGGATTCGGTGTTTAGAGGTGCCGTTGAATTTATTTGAATATTGTTGTTAAGGGATCAATATTTGATGTTAAATTCTAAAATCACTTGACTAAGTAAAAACTATGTTTACGTGATCCTAGGAATTCAAAATGTCTTTTAATCCGTTATCCGTAATTCTCAAAGAAAACAAACTTGTTGGTCCCAATTACATTGACTGGAAAAGGAACTTGGATACAGTGTTAACTGCTGAAGGGTACAAATTTGCTACTGTTGAGGCTTGTCCGGATGTGCCTGCTGATAATGCGTCGGATAATGAGAAAGAGGCGTATGCTCGATGGAAAAAGGCTGATGAGATGACGAGGTGTTACATCTTGGCATCCTTGTCAAATGTACTTCAACATCAGCATCAGTCTATGGCCACTACAACGGATATGCTTTTTAGTCTCAAGGAGTTATTTGGTCATCAGTCACGGGCTGCCCGACAAGAAGCCATGAGGGTTTTGATGAACATGACCATGCGTGAGGGCACTCCCGTAAGGGAACATGTTCTTGCTATGATGGCCCAGCTGAATGAGCTGGAGGTCCTTGGGGCTTTTATTGATGAGGAAACCCAGGTCGATATAGTGCTCCAGTCTTTGCCAAAGAGCTTCGAACAATTCCGGTTGAATTACAACATGCATAAGATGTTGATGAGTCTTCCGGAACTTGTTGCTGAGCTTCAGTCAGCAGAAGGCCTGTTTCGTCACAAAGCCCAAGCGATGGTTGCCCAGCGGGCTGAAGGTTCTTCTTCCAGGCCGTCTAAGGGTAGGAAGAGGAAGAAGTCCACAGGAAAAGGCAAAGCGGTCATAAATGATGCGCGACCTCAGCAAACTGCAAAGAAGCCGAAAGGCAAGTGCCACAAGTGCCATCAGAACGGACATTGGAAGGCCGACTGCCCTCTCCTCAAGAAGGGCGATAAAGGTACATTTTTTTTATTAGTCGTTGAAACATGTTTAACGGTGTTATCTACCAGTACCTGGTGTGTAGATACAGGAGCCACTAATCATGTTTGCAATTCCATGTAGGGGTTCCAGGAAACCAAACGGCTTAAGGAAACCAAATGGCGTGGCAGAACGAAGGAATAGGACTCTTATGGAAATGGTTAGGGCGATGATGAGTTATAGTATGTTACCCGATTCGTTTTGGGGATATGCCCTAGAAACAGCAGTTTACGTTCTGAACAAAGTACCTTCTAAATCAGTACCATCTGCACCTTGGGAGTTGTGGAATGGGTGGAAGCCTAGTCTAAGACATCTCAGGATTTGGGGTAGTCCAACACATGTGATGAGAACCGATACTGATAAGTTGGAACCTAGAATAAAAGTAAGGTTGTTTGTGGGATACTCAAAGAAAACGAAAGGTGGTCTATTTTATAGTCCCAGGGATCAGAAAGTAATCGTTAGCACGAATGCGAGGTTCTTGGAAGAAGACTATGTGTTAGATCACAAGCCCAGTAGTAGACATGTCCTAGAGGAGGTAAAGGGAGTGAGTACTTCAATACCGAGTGCGCTAGATGTTACACCACATAGTACTGCAACACGTATCGCTGATGATGCACCTGAGCAGGTAGTACCTCGTCGTAGTGCGAGGATTGTCCGGCAGCCCGAACGATTCATGGGTCTGGGAGAGTCTTCTGAGGCAGTCCCGGACGTTCTTGAAATCGACCCATGGACATACAATAAGGCACTGCAAGATCGGGAAGCAGAGTCTTGGCAAAAGGCGATGAAGTCTGAGATGGATTCTATGGATTCCTATCAGGTCTGGGATCTTGTAGAACCACCCTGTGGCGTACATGCCATTGGATGCAAGCGGGTCTATAAGAGAAAGAAAGGAGCAGATGGGAAGGTTGAAATCTTCAAAGCTAGGCTTGTTGCGAAAGGGTATACTCAGAAAGAAGGTATCGATGATGAGGAAACTTTTTCGCTGGTAGCTATGCTAAAATCCATCAGGATTCTCTTGGCTGTAGCCGCTCATATGGATTATGAGATTTGGCAAATGGATGTTAAGACTGCTTTCCTTAACGGGAATTTAGACGAGGACATCTATATGCAGCAACCAGAAGGGTTCATTGCAAAGGGACAAGAGCATCTGGTCTGTAAGCTGAAAAGGTCTATTTATGGACTAAAGCAGGCTTCGAGATCTTGGAACATCCGTTTTGACGAGGTTGTCCAATCATATGGATTTACCCAATGTCCGGATGAGCATTTTGTGTACAAGAAAAGTGAAGGAAACGTGGTGGTGTTTTTAGTGCTATACGTAGATGACATTCTTCTCATTGGAAACGGTGTGAAAATGTTATCAAACGTAAAGGTATGGTTATCCAAGCAGTTTGATATGAAAGATTTGGGAGAAGTAGGACATGTTCTCGGTATCAAGGTCATTCGGGACCGAGATAAGAGAAAATTGTGCCTATCCCAATCTACATACATAGACACTGTCCTAAAGCGTTTCAACATGCATGATTCAAAGAAAGGGCATTTACCTTTCCGACATGGAATCACTCTATCTAAGAAGATGTCCCCGAAGACTCCTCAAGAGATAGAGGACATGAAGGCAGTTCCTTATGCATCAGCAGTAGGAAGCCTCATGTATGCGATGTTGTGTACACGACCTGATATCTGTTATGCAGTAGGCATGGTGGCGAGATATCAAAGTAATCCAGGGCCAGAACATTGGTCTGCGGTAAAGCATATACTCAACTACCTGAGAAGGACTAAGGAGTACATGTTGATTTACCAGGCAGATGAATTGCTTCCGTTGGGTTACACCGATTTTGACTTTCAGGCATGTCGGGACGAAAGCAAGTCAACCTCAGGGTTTGTGTTTACTTTAGGAGGAGGAGCCATTGTATGGAGGAGTGCCAAGCAGAAATGCGTGGCAGACTCAACCATGGAGGCTAAGTATGTAGCAGCCTCAGAGGCAGCAAAAGAAGCTGTTTGGCTCAGGAATTTTCTCCTTGACCTTGACGTGGTGCCGAGTTTGCCCGCTGCAATTACAGTGTTCTGTGATAACAGCGGAGCAGTGGCAAATTCGAAGGAGCCACGAACTCATAAAGCAAGTAAAACACATAGAGCGCAAGTACCACCTGATACGAGAAATCGTTGGACGAGGAGAAGTCGTTGTTGCCAAGATACAATCAGAGGACAACCTAGCAGATCCTTTTACGAAGAGCCTACCGGCGAAAGTCTTTGCAAGACACGTAGAAGGAATGGGAGTCAGATGTTAGAGCAACATATTAGACTGGTCTTTGAGAATTAGATTAAAAGAGAATTGTGGTTAGTGATAGCCATGAGCTTATTAAGCATAAGTGGGAGATTGTTAGATATGCTGTAAAAGCTTGACTTTCAGATATTAGCAATACCATTTTGATCTGGCAATCATGTTTTAGTCAAAGTATATATTCTTGCAGTTTATTTATTTATGCAATCATACTCCTTGTCTTACATTGAGATAGTGTGGTTCATGGTGTCTCGAGCAGAAAGGTCACCTATCAGTTCCTTGTAAGACTAAATCATTTGTTCACAGTCTAGACTGGCAGTGAGACCCCACTCGGAAAAAGACTGTAGTGTATTCTTGATTCAGTTGACCTTGACTGGAGAATTACACTAGTACTTATGTTAAGTATTGAACAGGACCACCGGAAGGATAAGATTATGAGACTCACTGATCGTTGTTGTAATCTATACCTTCAGGGATTGATGCGTTCTCTAAAGCTATAAGATAATATAAAATAGTCGTGTATATTCATTACTTATTTATTTGATTTACCAAGGGTGATTCCTATTCTATTGGGATCACATACTCAGTACTTTGGTAAATAAGAGTGATTATATGACGAGCTGTTATAAATTATTTATGGTACTGTGTTCCAGTGCGCTGGATTGATGACGTCCCCGAAATGAGCTCAGGAAGGAATATTATGTTAAACCCTGCAGGTGGATATTTATCCGACACAATGATTAAAGATCTGAGCGGTACTAATTTCGAAAATGAATAAGAAGTCGATTAATTATCTTGTCAGTAATTTAATTAATCCACGGACGTTATATCTTAAACATGGGGAGGTAAATCGGTCAATCAGATTAATATTAATCAAGTGGAGGTTTAATTTAATTGATTAAATTGGAGCCAAATGGGGAGAGCAATAATAACATTCTAGTGGGATATATTATTATTTAATTTTATTAGGATTTTAGGAATTAATTTTATTCCATAATTATTATTCCAAGACTTAGGGAATATTCCTTCTAGAATATTACCTAGGGTTAGGAGACTAGAGAGTCTTCTAGAAGGTGATGTTAGGAGAAGGAGTCATGACCTAATATGGATTAGCTTGTGGAGTAGAATTAGGATTCCTTGGCCTAATGGGATAAGCCCATATTTGGCACCTCCTTAAGGTCCCTAATGGAGCCTATAAATACACCATGTCCCAACCTTTTGAGACACATGTGAAACTCGTTTTTTCCATCTTTCAAAGAGAGAAAAAATTGTTTTGTTCGAGAGTTAGGGAGATTCAATTAATCGCACCACCAAGATTAATTGAAGTAGGTGTTTAGGTAATCCATTAGAAGGCTTTAAGGAGAGATTATATTAAACCTCAAACCTTCATATTTTCCGGTCACCTTCCTCAGCCGACTGCCGCCATCCGCCGCCGTCGACCACCGCCGGAAAACCACTCCTCGCTCAACCAGGACTCCTCGCTCGACTAGGACTCCTCGCTCAACCAGGACTCCTCGATCGACCAGGACTCCTCGCGCCCCAGGAAACGAGCCGCATACGATCGGCATGACACAGTCCCTGCTCGCCTAGTCCTCACAGGAATAGAAAAGCTGCAGCGCGAGGCCCGCACGCACCCGCTATTCCTCGCCTGATCAGGACTCCTCGCACATATAGGAGACGTCCCGAGCACGTACCAGCGTGAGCCCAGACGCCGCACGCCTAGTCCTTTCAGGCATAGGAAAGTTGACACGCACGCGCATCTGTCCGCAACCCGAACCGCTGCAACCCGACCCGACTTGAGACGTGATCCGTTCGTGATTCAACACTCGACTAGAGTCGACAAAGGCCAAACTCTTCAACCGATTGAGTTGTGGTAATCAGACGATCTCCATCAAAGGAAATCAGAAACGTCTATGAGTCGGCAGAAATTTTAAAAGGTAATGTCCTAATCCTAACTATAAATTCCGCTGCGTTAGGATATATTTCGATAAGTTCAATACTGTGCATGTTGTTGACGTTCCTCACAGAACCCAACATGTGCGGTTATCATTAGAGCGTCATTGTGTCGTCAATGTGTCGACTTCCCCCACATCAGCAGGCCCGAAGTTCATCACTGGTCCGCTCTCATCGACCTGTTGCACCTCGACTTTCACATATCGACCTCGAGCATACGCCTTCCTTGCACGATTTGAATCTCCATCTGTCGATCCTCCAAAGATCATGTTAATTAATCCCCTTTTAGGGGGAAGTTCCTCCTTCTCTGGCGATCTTCCCCTCTTGATAGGGCTTTTACTTCTCTTCCGTCTTCTGCTCGACCTCTCGCGGTCCTTGTATATGAATTCCTTCAGATGGCCGGCTTTGATCAACCTTTCGATCTCGTCTTTGAGGTGTCTGCAATCGTCAGTGTTGTGCCCATAGTCTTTGTGGAACCAATAGTACAAATTGCTCTTGGGCTTCACAGGTCCGTCCTTTCTTGTCCGTGGCCACCTCACTACATCATCTCGAATCTCCCTCTCCATTACTTCTAATATTCTCGCGTGGGGAGCCGACAGGGGTGTGTATTGAACCGGCCTCCATCCCCTAGATCGTCCTTCACCTCTATCAGCTCGCGGGGATCCTCTCCTTTCCCCAGTCGAGTGAACTCTCTTCTTCTTCTTGTTGTCTCGACTTTCGGCCTGTGACATTTTCACACTCTGCAGATAGTCGACTTCTGCTTCCTCGACATTCATATATTTATCACATCTTCTCAACACGTCATCGAAACTCCTACCAGGTCGCTTAGCCAAAGAATTCTTACACAACCCTGGTAGCAGTCCTCTTGTCAATCCTCCCGTTTGATCTACTCCGTTGCTGTTGGGCACTCGACACACGCCCTTGTAAACCTTGCCATATATTCCCGCAGCGACTCGCCCTTCTTCTGTTGCATGCTGATCAACGAGAGATAGGACTTCTCCTGCACTCTGACACTTGCAAATTGATTGAAAAGACTCGAGCTGAAACCATCAAAGTCCTGGATCGGCCCCGTCGGTAATTGATGGAACCAATACTGGGCCGATCCTTTTAGAGTCGTCAGAAAGGCGCGACATTGCACCGGATCACTGTAGCGATGGAGCACTGCCATGTTCTCAAAACTTCTCAGATGTCGAGACGGGTCAATAGAGCCATCATACCATATGTTCAACTCCCTGAAGCCTTGGGGTAAGTCGGCCCTCAAGATCTGTTGCGAGAATGGATGTTTCTTTGTTCCCCTGATCTTCTTTCCCCCAACTCGGGCCTCCAAATCACGGACCTGGGCCAGCAATTGCTCCAATGTCTCGTCTCTCGCGTGCGGGTTGACTATTCGAATGGAAGATTCTTCTTCGTCTGCCCTTCTGTTTTGCTGCACATTCGATTGAGCCTGCTGTTCGACACGAGGTGGCTGCTCGACTCGCAGGTTCTGTTCGACTTGAGGATTCTGCTTGACTCGCACCACTTGTTTCATCTGGGCGGCTACAGCTTCAGCAATCATCTTTTGCATCTCGCTCCTCGTCATCGTCAGCATTTGTTGCTCGACGCAGGGCTGTGTCTGTGTCTGCTCCGGCACCTCCTGAATTCGCTTCCCCTCACGTCGAGACAACTCCGTTGGTTCCTTATTCCCAACACCTGGATTAGGGTTTTGACTTGTTTCTACTTGAGTCAACACTTGCACCTTCACTCTGGGTGCTGTAACAGGTGTTTCTCTTCCCAAAGTCATTCCCGGCGGCGGAAGTCCAAATGGTGATAATCCTAGCATCTGCATCACTGGAGGTCTTGGGGTAGAGAGTGGTGGTGGTCTTCTGTCTGTCCAAGCTCCCCTAAACTCCTCATTCAAGTTCCTCTACAAACCTTCCTTCTCCGCAATCAAAAACAGATCGGGGCTAGGTGTAGAGCTCTTAATTCCTTCAAGAACTATCCACAGACGGCACCAATATGATGGGTCTAGTCTCAGATCTGAAGTGAACCAATGGTAAAGAGCTCAGATCTGTTTGAATCGCCTTCGAACCGTTGCTAGACCGCGAGAATACCTGCAAAAACTCAACGCCGGAGGTGTTTCAGGTATAGCGCCTCCGACGCTCAAGTCAGTATATGAAAGATGAAGAGAGGCTGCACAGCAGCTATGAGGGAGAGTATGGAATGAATGGGAGTTGGGGTTTAGGGTTACCTCACCTCCTTTATATAGGAAGAAACACTTACTTGAAGTACCCAAAATGCCCTGGTCAACTTACATAAAAGGTCTAAAATGCCCCAGTCGGTTCATATCCCCTTTCAGCTGAGTCATCACAAGATTCCCTCTTATCCATTCAAGAATGCAGATCCTCACGTATGTTACAAGTGCGATAAGTCGTCATCACGTTTTCGGACTCGAGGCGTAAGAAGTCGACCTCGAGAACTGAGAGGTCGACTTGTGATCACATGAGGATTCGGAGGCTACGCCGTGTTACTCTTAAGTGGGAGTCGACTTCGGGAATCAACTGCAGGAAGTCGACTTACATGGATTTCGCTCTTCTTTCGTAGTTGTTTTGCTGAGGAGTTGACTTTGTGGAAGTCGACTTACGTATGCTGGCAATAGTACATCGACGTGTGGACGATCTAGGTAGTTACCTGGTCGAGTAGAGAGTTCTAGAGCCGGTATATGATAATATGACTATATCATCGACAAATCTCTCTCTTAAGCTTATTAGAATTGAATGGATGTCCTCATCTATTTAATCTTCCTAATTAAATTACGTAATCGAAAATTTAGATTTAAAAAGATGTCCTCGTCTTCTTAAATTTTTTGGTATGTTCTCGTTTTACTAAATCATTCTAAGTGTTGGATTGTTTTGAAATTTGCGTAAGTGTAGTAATTGTTCAATTTGTTATTCTTAATTGTTTAACTTAGATTTTGTGCTTAAGTGTTTTATTTTGCTAAGGGTCCAATTTATTTTTCTAAGTGTTAAGTCTTTTGAGAAAATTACTCCCTACACCATATATTTTATTTTTTATTGCACAATTAAACATCTATAGTAAATATTAACAATCCTACCTAAAATCATGTTTTTATTTGTAAATATACCAGAAAACATCTATCTATATTAGTTAATGATGAATTAAATCATTAATTACATATCTTTAAGGAAACAAATAATTTCTCTTCCCCCAATTACGATTCTTTCTTCCTATCTCTCTTATTCTTCTCTCTCCCCTTCCATCTCCCTTGTCTTATTCTTCACTTCAGCCCGTAAGATTAACCTTCCCAACCTCTCGTTTTTCTTTTGACATCGCCGACGAACAACCCTAGATCCGCTCCTTCCTTCCCAGAATTACTTTTCGTTCCTTCTCCATCCCACTTGCAGAAGTCTGAACATTAGGGTTCATGGCGGAAGTCCGAACATTAGGGTCCAGGCGTGGAAGGGAAAGACAGAGAGAAAATGATGATGAAAGCCGTGAAAAATCGAGTACAAGAAGGGAGGAGAGGAAGAGGGATTCTGAAAGAGATGACAGGAGCAGGATAAACTAAAAAGAAGATGAGAATGAAGAAAATGGATATGAAGGATTAATTGTATGTATATGTATATGTATGTATATGGGCATCGATGAGAAAGAGATCTGATTCAATATTAAACGTAGTCCCTAATGCGGTTTTTGTATATTTTCTGTATATGTTCTGTATATAATGACAAGATTGATTTATCTTTTGTGTATTTTCTTTTATGTCCTATGTATACAATGAATATATCTTCTGTATATGTTCCCGACAAATATACTGTTATTTAGTATATGTTTCATTTATACTGATACACTTTTCAATCTTTATATACTGTATAGACTTTTAACTAAGTTTTTAACTAATCAACTGTATATATTATATGTATATGTTGAGTATATAGAACCGCAACAATTATTTTTTTTTTTAAATATATTACGGGATAGTATCAACAAGATCGATTGAATTTTTGAATCTTCTTCAATTTTGTTGCGTCATACGATAGGTAATATACACATTCCATTTATTTTTTATTTTTATTTTTTGCAAATAAAACGGCTCATTCAAATCCCATTATTTAAGGAGAGTGATTTATGTTTGTTGAGGTAACCGCAACATTTAATTTCCACACATTAGGTAAACTTGCAAATTAATTAATTTACTTGGCAATATTGCAATTAAATAGTAAATGCTGTGTAGAGATAAAATTCTCCCAAGTCTTTTATTTTAGAGATAATTACCCCCTTCACCTCCCGATATTCTTTTAAGCACATATATACGATAGTGAGTTTTTAATTGCTTGAATACGAAAATTGTATTTTAATTTTCCTTCTCTCTCAAAATTGATGGTCCGTCAAATTCAATTCTCTCAAATTCTCCTCGCCCTTTCTTTTTCTCTCGTTATCTTTCTTCTTATCCTAATTAATTTCTTTTCAAATCGATCGTCCTCGTCTTCCTTCAAACCCTAAATCCAAATCGAAGGGGTTGGGCCAAGCTATGGAGCCAGAGGACGCGGGATCCGGGCCGAAGGTCGCAAAACACGGTATCGGCTGGAAGCAGACGGCGGGGTACAAGGAGAAGAAGGCGACAATTGCGGAGGAGATGAAGAAGATGCGTCGGTTGTCGATCAACAGCAGCCATGTCGCCCACCGTCTGCGTTTGTTGGACAAAGTTTATTAGCTTCTGCTAGCCCTGGTTCATTTGTGGGGATGTGAATCAAATTGTTGTTATTATTTGTTAATTTTGTAATTAATTAGTGTAACCGGTAGTTAGCTTTGAAGAGATTAGGATTTTGGGTTTTCTATTTTCCCCTACTGATGAAGAAGGTTTCAGAATTCTGCGTTTTTCTTTTTCTTTTTGTGAGGTAGTTTGTAAGCAAAAATATTAATGTGATGTTTATCTTGAGTTGATTTTTGTTAAATTATTTTTAAAAAATTTGTTTGAATTTAATTTTGTCAAATATAATTTGATGATTATGTTGAGTTAATTTTTTTAGTTATTGGTTATATAATTTTTTTCTTATCTATGTTTATATTCAGTTTTGTTTATCGTTTATTAATTGTATTTTTTTATCTTATCTATGGATTATATTTAGTCTATAGTTTATTTTCAGTTTATCTACCGTGATTTTCTTGATTATTGGTTAAGGTGGAGGGCTACTGTGGTCTGCGATTCTTTATTAGATTTTTGCATTTGTCTTTTTAATTTTTTATTTTTGCCTATTTAATTTTTTTGACTTGGAAAAAAAAAATAGATAACAAACATAAGATTAACCAAAAATTTAAATTAAATATAGATATAAGGTAATAAACTTAAGATAAACGGAAGATAATCTAAAAGATTTCACAAAATATAATTATCGTGATTTTTAAATTAAAAAGGCTTTTTGATTATTAAGTGGTATTAGTTTTCGTAATTCGTAGTTTGGGAATTCTCTTTTGAAAAGAACTTAGATGCGTCCTTTAGCCTTTATTTTTCGGCCTAAGGTTCTTAAGTTTTAATTTTACCTAAGTGTGCTTTTTCTCGGTCCAACTAGAATTTCCTATAACATCTTTTTCAGCCCAACTTCACAACCCAAATACCAGCCCAAACTCAAAGTAATGGCCCAAGCATCTACCCATATCAGCCACTATCTCGTCTATTCCCTTCCCTCTCAGCACGCCGACGAGAAGCCCTACCTCAACGATTTCCATGGATTTCGGCAGCCCTCCCTACTGCACATCCCCTCCAGCCCTCAATTGGTAACTCCTATTTAAGGTTATCGAGAACCTCACCGCCCCGGGAAGCCTCTTCAAAAAAGTTTCTAGGCTGAGTTGCCCTTTTTTCTTGTTACCGATCTCAAAGCCCTCGACCAAGCAGAACCGGCGATCGAAGCTTCAAAATCCGGCGACCGCGACCGCGAGCCAGTCTCACGGCGGTTGACGAGCACACCGAGACCTCCAGTCCGACCGAGTCTCGACCGCTTTGAGCTCCGACTAGCGACGAGGACGAGCGGCGAGGCGAGCTCTGTACGCGGCTGAGACTGGTTGTCGTCGACCGACGACCACCGACGGACAAACGAGCAGCGCCGGAGAGCTCCAGTTGCCGGCGACTGTGACATCACCTAATCGCGATCTTTGAGCTCCTACCTCCAGTGCGACAGCGAGCCTCATCCTGCGACCGACGATCTTTTATCCCTGTCTGGCGATTTTTTCCGGCGAGCAGCAGGTCCCGTCGGTGTCGTGCCTGAGTTCTCGTCACCCTTCGTCGGCAATAGCGCAGCGGCAAGTGAACAGAGACGGCCCATTCCGACGGGCCGTCGACTTTGGGCAGCCATCTCCCGTTCGGCTTCTTTTCCAAGCAGCAGCAGCCCCGTCGTCCAGCATGGGCAGCCGACGACTCACGAGCAGCAGCGGCCAGCTTCCTTTTCAACGAGCAGTGGCCGGGTTCTTTTCTAGCTAAGCGAGCAGCGGCTGAGGGCAGGCATCAGACCACCCGAGCCGAAAGCAAGCGAACAAAGTCAGAAATCGATCCCTGCCCTGCCCCTTTCTTACGCCGAGAGAGGTATATTGGCTGTACCTTTTTACCTCATTCTTGGCTGGAATATTGGACTATTTCTAAGATGTTTTGAAGTGTATGTTATTCTGAGAATAAAGCATGATTTCAGTTCAAAGGAGTCTCTTTTGAATGCTTAAGTTTTATGTGATATTAAGGAGCATATCGACAGGTTGTATTTTGGCCTTTTTGCGATCTTTTGTCGAGCCTTTATGAGGAGTTTATATGCAGTTTGGAGCTTGAATTATGTGAATTTTTGCCTTACCTGTTGAGTTTTATTGAGGCTGCTGTACATGGGAATATTTGTGGTAAATAGTATGTGGAAAAATATCAGATTTTACGTTCGGCTTTATGGCCTTTTTGTTGTGCTCAGGTGTGAGTTAAAGTTGAAAGGGTTTAAGAGGTGTTTTATGTTTTGTTTTGGCTACCTTTATTGAGAGGCTTCGTTATGCTATTTTTATGCAGAAAAGTGTTGATTCATGTTGAATTTATGTGCATATTGCAGAGCTGGGTGGGGATTATTTTTCAGTTATTTGAATGGTTTAAAAAGCATGTTTTAGAGTTGAGGAATATGGAATTAGTTACATGTTTTATGAATCGTTATTGCTGTTTCTTTTGGGCTTTAAGTATGTGTTTAAGTTGCTGAATTTGAGTAAATTTCAGAGTTTTAATATTAGTTCCTAAGGCCTAGCTGTGTATAATTGCTGAAGGTTCCTCATGTGATTAAATGGTTGATTATGTTCTTAAAAGTTAGAATTTTGTTCAGCTCGTAAGGCCTTTTCAATTGCTTTTAAAACTTGAGGGAAGAAATGAAACATGTTTTGTTTTGGGCCTTGATTAATCATGTTCAGTGTTGAGCTTTTATGCGGGCTATATGTTGAATTGTGCCTTACTTGCTCTGTTTGTCATATTTGCTTGTGTAGCCTAATTAACCGAATCAAAACCCTTAATAATTAAATCCCTAATTTTTTAGGTTTGAAGAGTTGAGCCCTCTACCTACGTTCTTCAGCTTGTGTGTTATTGTCCACCCGAATTCCAGGTGGGTTTATTTAAATATCTATGCCGTAAATTATTTTATATTTTGCTGGACGGTATGACGGTATGATCAGTGTATGCGTGTGAACCATGTAGCCTGTCGATGTGTGCTGTTTCGGCCGTCGACATGGTTGTCCCCGTCGATGTAATATGGTGCCTAATGAAAGACAATCTCCCTAAGACCTAATGAAATGTCATGTTGTTGGTAATGTTGAGGCCTTCAACATGTACTCCCACCATTGGGTAATGAATCCCCTTCCATGGCTAATGAAAGGTGTGTACATAGAAGTATGATGTGATTAAGAGATGTGATATGTTGATTAATTCATGTTTATGCTGCGACCATACCTATCTGTCATATATATTTGATTTATGTGCATAGTAGTGAACAGGTGGCAGGCATGGCGACGAGGAGACGAGTGACCGGTTTGCATTTATGATTATATTTACTTCCGCATTATTATGTTAAAGCACGTTGAACTCGTTATTTACTTTTCAAACAATGAGGTTTTGGAAAATAATGTTTTGGGCATAATGGATTGATTGTAAACCCGATGAGTTGGCTTATTTTCTATGATATGAAACCTGATGTTTTGGTTTACTATGTTGTAATGCCCATGATGTGATGATTATGATTGTGTTGATTGGATAATGAAATCCTTGTGAAAACTCGGTAATGAATCCCCGATATTTCAGGCACGACTTGAACTAATGTATGAAACGAATGAGTAACGCCAAAAATGTTTTAAAATTGAAAAATGAGTTTCGGAATCTAACTATGATTTTTGGAAAAGTCATGGATTTTCTTTAAAAGTCAACAGGGCGTTACAGTGTGGTATCAGAGCAGGTCTACGTTTCTGTAGACTGCTTTATGTGACTTATGTGTTTATGTGACCTTATGTATGACCACTCGTCTTCGTCATGCCGCGCCAGCTTAAGGTATTCATAAGTGATGATAATATTGCTTATGAAATGTTTCGTTGTGCCTATTGGGGCTTAGAAATTTACCCTCCGTCTGTAAGGACTTGAACTCTAGAGGTTATCGAGTTAAGTTCTGTCTATAGTTTCTGTTTAGTGTCTTCGAGTGAGGACCATTCGCTAGCCATCTCGAAGAAGGCTTGAGTGAAGCGAGCAGACAACCGAAGAAGTCCCAGATGTGTGGGTTAATCGGAAGTCTGTAACCATTGTCAATAAGACCATTAGACGCGTGTTAGAACCCAGTCAATGAGAACCGGGAGTAGTGTCTAGGTGCGGGGTTCATGTTGATGCTTCGACCACTTTTGCTTGTAGGTCCGTGGAGAACGGTATAATGGCTGGTTTCCTTTGTTATAATTTGTTCGTTATTGTTTGTTTGTTTTTCGTTGGTTGGATTAGAAACATCTGTTGGTTAGTCAGTATATATATTGGTTCGTATGCTCGTTTTATTTGTTGGTTTGTTTTTTTGAATTCTTCGTGGATATCCAGAGCTCTCGATTTCTAAAACCGAGCCTCGAGTCGCTGTATTTGACCTTCGAAACTCGATCAAACGTTTTTGAACCCTTCTAATCTCTTATGTTCCATCTCGAGCAAGAATATTGTTATTATCATTTTTATTTTGAGAGCTGTGGCCAAGGTTTTGCGATGGCGTCCAGTCTGTATTTCCGATAATACATGTAGTCTGTTTTCTTTGATGTTTTTGAGTACTGTAACTTTATCGTCTCTTTCTGGTGTCTTCGCATAAATTGTAGTTTAATGAGTTATCTTTCTTTTGGAGAAAGAATCGAGTATTTATCATTTTTATATTAAAAATTGTGTTTCACGACCTCTCTTTGTTATTCAATTTTCATACTTTGGAAATTTCGCTTGATTTTCCTTTCCTTGCGTATAATTTCGGATGGAGTTAAGCATCAAAATTTTATCTTCTGTTGATCCTTATCTGTTTTCGAATCTTGTGTCGTGATACCGCTAAGTCGATGCGAAGGTTCAAGGAAACAAGTAGCGTTGCAGCTCTTGAGAATACCTTAGCCTCGAAATAGACGGCTGTCAATTATCCTTTGTGATCTAATTTAACGTTGTACTGGAGTGGCGTATGTGGGAATCATCGCATACCTGATCGAACCTCGACACCATTCTAGGATGTTTTGGGTATAGGAGAAGATTTTAAGGAGGGTAGTCGAGCCTGATGTAAGCACATCGTGAGGTGTAGAGCCGTCTTCGTTTTTTAATTTTGTTCATCGTGAAAACTCTCGTTCTTTTGTTTCCTTCAGAGTTTCGGGAGTAATCCTTTGTTTCTTCTTGGACTTTTGCAATCCTGTGAAGACTTCTGTTTTTGTTATTGGTTCGTTTGGAGTTTCGAATTCAAGTTTTGCAACCTGTGTATTATTTAAGACGAGTACTTTCATTTTTCCGCTTGTCTTATATCGTTCTTTCATTGTGGTTATGCCATTCGGACTGGATATTCCATTAGTACCCGAATCGGTTTGTCATGGTCTTTATCAATGACGTCCTGGTCTATTTTCGAGATGCGAACGAGACGAATCAACCAACTGGCGAAGGGTGACCAACTGCTAGTGAGAAGTTAGAACGTGGTCGATTAACTGAGAGTAGCTAAGGCTTTCTCGAAGATCGATTCGAGACCTAGCTACCACCAATGGAAGATGCAAGAGGGTCTGACGTACCAAGGGAGGTTTTTACGACGAGACCCAGAAACGTGAAAATCTTAGTCGTGTAGGAATTGGTCTCGTTTAGGACTGCCAACACGATTAGCTACCTGAGTAAGAGCTGACGTGACGGCCGACACTGTCAGTCGGGAGAGTCGAGCGAGCTAACCATTTCATTGTTCGGCAATGACCACTGGGTTGAGATTATTCTTGGCTAAAGATGCCGATATTCGATTTCTTTAGGAATTCCTCCCCATCTCTTTGATGTCCTCTTGAAATTGTATTGATTGGGAAAGAGGTGGTGAACTTGAAACTCGGTTTTATGCCTTGTGATGATTTGAAGCCCTTGAAACTTTTGAGACTGTTTAATGCCTAAATGTTAGAGGAAATTGTTTTGTTGAACCATATATTTCATTGTTTTGGAAGTTTTGTGAAAACCTTTTCTTTCCGGTTATCTTGGAAATTATTAACCCTGAATTAAAAAAATTCTTTTATGTACCTCGAACCGAAAGCCGACCTTGGTCGGGTGTAGCCATCACCTACATTTAGTGCTAAGAGAATAATATAAATACTACCTAAGATAAGGTAACCCTAATAGCCATGTGGCACAATCTTAGCCATCCATAACATGTTCCTGAACTACCCTACAAGAATGAGTTGGAAAAATGAAGTAATAATCTCCTACACATGAACCAATAGACTAACTGAAAATATATAATTCTAAACCATGTAAGTTAGAAATTTCCACGTACCCCATATAAAAGGATATCAAGGCTGATGAGTAGCCATTTCTATTGGCCTCTCTGTCTCTCTCACTTCCATATTCTTTTCGTCTCAAACTATACCCTATTCTTCAGCCATAAGTAAAAAAAAAATTCGTCGAGAATTTAGCTGAAGTATATGTTTAACCGACGATTCTCTAACGTTTTTCAGAAGGCCACTTGAAAAACACCTGAATTTCTTTTATTCGAGGTTAAAGAGAGATAAAAAAATGTAAAATCGACCTGATTTTACAAAATCGATTTATTGAGTTGTAGTATTGCGGTTCCAATCAGACAATAATAGCTCAGGTCTATGAAGATCTAAAATTTTTGAATTTTAAATTTATTTTGTTTGAAAAAACTAAGTTATGTTTTTTTTTCTTAAAAAAAGATTTAAGGTGTTTTTCTCCTCTTACTTTTTAAAGATTTTTGGTTTATTCTTTTATAACCTATATGGATATACGCCGATCTGAGATGTTTTATTATATTTTTATAGTGTTTTGTAACATGTTACCATTTATATTCATAGGACTAAGGCTGTTTTTTTGGTTTTATTACCAAATTTCTGTGAAATTTTGAGGTATGTAAAGATTTCAAAATATATTATTATAATTTTTCATAAAATAGTGCAAATATTGAATCGATCTGTTTACATATGAAACACTTTTACATGTTTTATTTTTCTAAAAAAATTGTAGATCTATGTTCAAGAACAATATTTTTTTTTCTTAAAATTTAAGCTCATTTTTAACAAATCGATTGCTAATTAAAACTGTATTTTCGATTTCTTATATGTTTTACAAAGATTAACATTTGTATCAAAATTTATGTTCGAATATTGAAGTATAGTTAAATTTTGTAATCAAATGTAAGTTATATTTCTAACAAATATGTTTTTCTGTGTAACAGATCTGCGAGTGCATCAAGATATGCTCGGCAAACAATGATATTACGTGTACAGACAACAAACAATTCAATAAAAACTGAAATTAAACTGCAGTCGGTCAGAGGTAGAGGTACGTTTAATTTTGATTAACTTTTATTTATTCGCAGTTTTTTATTTAATTTGTATAACAATAGTTGTCGATATGCGATTTTTTTTCACCCCTTGAATTTCTTGAATCTTTTTGTATTCGTGTAGAATGAAAAATGTTCCTGTATGAGGAGGAATATAGCTTTCTTTCTTTCTGTATTTTTTGTTGGAAGAGGATGAATAGNCTCTCTCATGGCCCTATATATAGACATGCCTTTTTAACAAGTGGGCCAATTAAAAATAGATAAGAATGGTATATTAGTTTTTAATGTGATACATCGTGGGGTCCGATCATGACACTTGACGGCTTCGATTGACGTTTACTTTATCGACAATTATTGTGTCTTTCGGAGACGGATCTTCGTGATACTCGAGTCGGGCGAGTGATATTTAATTCTGCTCTGCTCGGATGTGGACGATCTTGAGTTTTGGGAACTCGATTGATATCGAAGGATCGTCTCGGAGGACCTGTTATTTTTAAAATATATTTAATACATATCCACGTATGACATTTTTATAAATCGAAGCCAAATTGGGTATCAACAAGAGGCCCGCTTTAGGACATCTTATGAACAAAACTGTTCTGAAGTCGCGTTTATTATCAATTCAGTGGACTTTTACTTATAATTTTTATGACCTTGGGGCTCTTTACGCTATGATAAATAACTTATCGAAGTTATCTGGGTGCTTTGGGACCTGTGGACGTTTTGTTGATTGTTTTCAGACTTTGGCTCGACGTTTTGTATGTTAGTCGTGCTTTTCTGTGACGAATTGAGTCAATGGCATGGGTTGTCAATTCTTTTAATTGACACTAGCACCAACTGCACGAAACAATACCGTTTCGCTGGAACAAATGTAAAAAAGAAAGATTTTCAAACGGGAAAAAAAATCAGAAAATTTATCACGTTTTGGAGGATCCATTTGTCAATGGCAAGAAATGCCACGTGTCGGGTACTCAATGTCTAACAATTATACTTATATGTGTAAAATAAAAGAAGAAATGTTATGTACTAATTAATTTGATTTGAAAATAATTTATTTTTTTCAAAATTTAATTATATTGTAATAATATATATATTATATATATATGGTTCTATCATATTTTCAAATATCTTCAACTTTATAATATTCAATAAATTAAAGTATTATATGTATCAGTGTAATATTTTTAATCTTTATAAAATATAATAATTATTTTTATTATTTTTAATTTAGTTTTTGTTAAGATTTTATTTAATGTCATTATAATGTTCAATATCTTTGTAGTCTTTATTGAAGTTGAGACAAAAGTTTGAATATTTTTTTTATATTCATACATAGTTTATATATAGTTTTTTCTAATTAAAAATTATTTTATTTTATGTTATGTTAATATAAAACCATTTCTATTTATATTGTCGACTCATATGTTTGGTAGCATAAGAACATAAATAATAACTATCTGAGTATTAAGTTGGTAATGTAACAATGTTTTTTTAATGATTTTACAATATCATTTTTTGAATATAAAAAAACTAAAAAAATTCTAAATATCTTAAATTGAATGAGAGTAATTTTTAGTTGAACATGTGGTAAAATATGATTTTTTATAGCTCACCATTGAGTTTAGTGAATAGCTCAAAATTAGTTAGAATGCAAAATGGACGTGTTTGGTGACCGAGCGGACTTTGAGCATGCATGTTGCCACTAGCAACACCCCCTCGTCGTTCATTTGATTATAACCGTGAAATTTCGGTGCATTTAATTTTGTTGTACATTTAATTTTGTGGTCGTTCATTTCATGAGGTACAAACACGAATAAGTTTGCTAAGATTTTGTGTATTTAATTTTAAATGTCGCTGTATATAAATAAAAGTCGCTAGATAACTGTGAAATTAATCGGTGGATCATCAATATTTCATCTTATAAGATAAGAGCATGTTTCGACTTTATATTATTTAGTTAGGGTGGTTAATTGGTTCAAGTCCATTAATTGTAAAGTTTGTTTGTGATATATCGTTTGTTCCATTTCATGCAAAACCAAGATACATGTTAACAATAACAACCAACTTAATTGGTTGAACTTATGATCACATGTTTTAATTTTACTTGATTATTGAATTTATGACACTGAGAACAAATTTCTTGAACTTATATGTCTCCACGAATCATCTCTACATAGATTCCTAACCAAATATTCCTAATATACCCATTTTTTAATGGTAAACAAAAAATTATACATGAACTTATTTTAAATAGTAAAATTAAGTAGGATTTCAATGGTATACAATATTCAATCACTTATTTTATTTATTTTAAATATTATCATATTGCATTTGAAATAATGTCTTATTATTTTCTTATATAATGTGTAGTGTTAGAATGTAGAAAAAATTCTCTTTAAGAAAAGAAATGACTTAGTAAAGGTATGAAGAGAACACAGCTACATGGTCGTAAATTTAATAATATATATATGCTATTTGATAAATCATGTAATATTCAACCTTCAAAATTATTAGAAATAGGCTTTATATATTTCCTTAATCATATATTTGGGTTGATCCTAAGCAAATATTTATACAGTGAAAAGTGAAAACTAATTTCGTTCTAAACGAGATTTTCCCTCTACAAATTTTGTCTGACCCTTAGAGGGTATATATGTCATTTGTCATTCTTTGTCAGTGGAGCCCACCGCGTCGAGTGGGTACGCTTGTAACCCTAAAAAATGAGCTTTTCTTGAGGCGAACTCGCTCTGAAATACGAATCCTTATTCTTTTCCATAACATTTTTCTTCATCCCTCAAAAGTGCAGTTCTTATTCAAGAAAAATCATTTTCATTCTCTTGTATTTCTCAACAGATTTTTTTTCTCTCTTTTTTTTTTTTCCTGTACCAAGCGTTTACCTTCTTCCTTTCATGGTTCAATATCAACAACTCCTAACTCGTTTCTTTGATTCGCAGTCCCAAGCTTACACAAAGTAGATTTTCGACCTTTGGCCCAAAAATTTCAGGTTATCGGCCATGCCTATGAATATTTTCGTGAGATGTATGTGCTTTTAGTGGAATTTTGGGCTCCAAAAATCCACGTAACTTGTTTTCTTCTCGACTTACCTTTTGATGTATTTTTTATCTGCTCTTTGATTTTCGTGTTTTCAGATCTTAAAAGTCATATATCCAAGTGTTTATCTTCTTCCTTGCCTAGTTCAATTTCATCAACCCCTAACTCGTTGCTTTGATTGTAGTCCCAAGCACGTTGGCCCAAGCATACACAAAGTAAATTTTCGACACCTCAGCCAAAAAATTGCAGGTTATTGCAGGTTATTGGACATGCCTATGAATATTTACGTGAGGTGTGTGCTTTTAGTGAAATTTTGGGCTCCAAAAATTCACGTAGCTTGTTTTCTTCTTGACTTGTCTTTTGATGTATTTTTTACCCGCTCTTCGATTTTCATGTTTTCAGATCTTAAAAATCATATGTTACTTCAAGCTTTATTTTCTGTTTCTCCTGATATTTAATTTTTTATTTTTGTTTCAAATTATACATTCACGTTGAATATCCGTTGGCTGATGTGTATTATGCAGTCTTGATGTTTTTTGGTTTTGGGGATTAAAAACAGTCAATGTCTCCATTGAATCTATAAATATCTTTGTAACCAATAAGTATTTTTACAAAGAAAATGTATCTTTACAATGAAAATGTATCTTATTCCTTCTTTTTTTTTTTGAAATATAGCACTTCATAACTTAGTGCTGTAAACGAGTCGAGCCGATCTTGGCTCGTTAAATAAACGAGTCGAGCTGAGCTTGGCTCGTTAAATGAACAAGCTAAAAATCGAGCTTGAGCTCGAGATCGGCTCGTTAAGGCTCGAGCCTTAACGAGCCTTAACGAGTCGATCTCAAGCATTAACGAGCTGAACTATAAAAAATTATATAAAAAATCGTTTTTCGAGCCTATCGAACCGAGTCGAGCTTGGCTCGTTAACTAAACGAGTTTTAAATAAGCTCGAGCTCGGCTCGTTAAGACTTTGAACTCGAGCCGAACTTGAGCCTAAAGAGCCGAGCTCGAGACGAGCCGAGCCAGGCTCGTTTAATTTAACAACACTCTTCATAAGAGTCTAACAAGTGCTTAGAACTCGCCATGTTCAATGTTGTTTCAGATGGAGGTAAAAAACAGAGCAAAGAACACTTACCATTTCAGAATAAATCTAACGAGGTCCTCCAGGGCCTATAGCTACTTCATTAATAAACTTCGGAGATATTTATAATTTGTAAGAAATCAAACTGTGGTGGTCAAATCTCAAGCTAAAGAAGGAAACAAATATTTCTATGTGAATATGGTGGCAGCAAGTGGTGACGTACTCAGTGTTGTGTTTAGATAGAATGACCTCTATCTGATTGGATATGAGGTCGACCTCAAGATGTATGAGCTAAAACAAACTCACCATCAAACGAAACTCACAATAGCCGGTGCCACGTTGGTTGAACTTACCATGGATTATCAGGGTTTACCGAGGCACAGTAACGCCTACCTTGGAGGTTGCGAATGCATGGAAAAGTGTATAACAACACTCAAAGCTGAAGTTTTTTCGAAGAAGGCAGTAACAAGATATCTTTTAACCATGACAATAACCTTTTCTGAGGCAATGCGATTCTGCATTTCGACTCAAGTGAGTTTTAAGAAACCTGTTCCAGGTTGCATTGACAATTTAGTGAACAAATGGAGGAAGTTGTCCTAGCTGATTGATGCCTATTTTAGTCTGATGATACGATCATTGTTGAGTTGCGCCCTGATGAAATTGAAATATGTTGCCTGGGTGAAACAAGTGGAAGATTCATCTGGGTGGAATCAAATCATGGCGTTTCAGAGATCTCTGTTGTCAGTATTTTTAACCGGAGTAGAATCGGAAGATTCGTTCCCCGGGTCGTATCTCAAGGAAGGTTAGCCGGATATAATTGTTCGATTATTCAATCACAAAAGAAGATAAAAATCCTAAACACTCTAATTCGGTGATTTGGGTTTCAATTATCAACTACCAACTTTAAATTAAATTAAGCACGAAATGAACAATAACGAATTAACTGAGAATTTAAAGAGCTAGGGAATCGGGGACAACTGCTTTCGGTTCTTACACAACTACCGGCAATCAATTGCTCGGTTAAAGGAAGTGAATCGTCTCTCGTTTAGAGGTTCACTCTCAATAACTCTTCGTAACAAGAGAGTGAACATATACGATTAGCTATCAAATCCAGTAACTCATAGACAATACTTTGACGAACAAGTCTATTCTAAACGAGCCTAAATCGATCAATGTCTCCCCTTTCGGTTCTAAACAATGATTAACTAGGTTATATAGGTGATCAATCTATTAACCCTAAATTGAACTCAACTCGTATAGATATGAACAATTAAGAACAAGCAATTATAATTGAACCTAATCAATTATCCCCTATCCCTAGCAGATGGATTTAGCTACTCATATTGGATTTCAACATTAACATTTTCACAAACCCAAGCCATCATCATCAACAAGAGATTGAGAAAAATAACTTACGATTAATATAGAGAATCCAATGTCAAATCCAAGTGCATCCAAATCCAAAGCAAGAAATAGGAGTTGTCAATCTCCCAAAACAATTCAAAAGTGCGAAAGAAAGAAAAGGAATGAGTTTCTCCAGAGAAAAAGTGTAAAAACGAAGTCTGAAAACTGAATAATGAACCCTAGGGTCGAATTCTGCTCTAAAAATCCCGTCCTCGAAATTCGCGCCCGACAAAGTCGCGAGTCGCGACTTACTCGCGAGTCACGAGATGGACCTTTTCTTCGCTCGCGAGTCGCGACTTCCTGGCGAGTCGCGCGCCGTCAAAATATAAATTTCTGGGGTTAAGTCGCGAAATATCTCGCGAGTCGCGACGCTGTGTCGCGAGTCGCGACATCATCTCGCGAGTCGCGAGTTCTGCTCGACACTGCACCATAAGCCTTTGTTTTTTTCGCGGGTCGCGACATTCGCTTGAGTCGCGACTTGACTCGCGAGTCGCGACTTTTTCTGGGCACAGTTTCTGTCGGCTTTTTCAGTCCTTCCTCGAGTTTTCTGGGCTCGGTAACGGATGTTCTTGATATCACAGTCTCGGCTCACGCAATTCTAACCTCGACCGGCACAACCTACCTCCTGAAAACACAACACAGAAAAAAAACACGAAGCAAAACACAGCAAAAAGATACAAAAATATAAACTAAAGACAAAAACACAAAACGAACGAAATGGACCAAATAAACTACAAAAATCCTACAAATGGGGGAAAACGAAAAGAAAATAAGCCTGAATTAAGGACACAAAAATGGGACAAACAACTCCCCCACACTAAGACCTTTGTTCGTCCCGAACAAAGAGAAAAGAAAAGAAGAGAGAAGAAAAGAAAAGAAAAGACACGAAAGAAGAAACGAGTCTGGACATCAGTCGATAACAAGATAAGTCTCAACACGTTCAACTTCAACAATGAGCATTCAAATGGCACATACGAACATCACACAACTACATGCTTGGTCGCTAAACTTCAATATGACGTCCACTCAAATATGGGAATGTCTATGTGTGCCTCACTCACTTTCTTATACAAATAAGGATATGGATGCACTCAAATTGGTCAATAACAAGTTCAATCATAAGCTTGCCCATTGTCTAACTTCTACTCCAAACCAATCAAAAACTGCAACTAGTGAATCAAAAGGTCTTTCAGGGTTGTAACGTAGGCTCTTTGGACAGGTGGGATAAATATAGGCTAAGTGGCTCGAACATAATTCAAACTCCTAACCCAAGAATGCACGCTCATCCGGTTACTCAAACAAACCGGACCTCCCCCACACTTCTCCTAAAAACACACAATTACACCCAACTTATTTTGGTTTGTTTTTTTTCTTTTTTTTTTTTTCTTTTTTTTTTTGGTGCGACCCTATTAGGTCACTTTTTCTTTTTTTTTTTCTTTCAACCTCTTGGACAATGACAATCCATTCGGCTACATTTTTTCCCTTTTTTTTTTGTTTTTTCTTTTTTTGAGACAATAAACAAACTCCACAATTATCCTCTCCCATTCTCAACCCGAAACGCAATAATGTCATCATCACGGGGTTATAAAAGAAAACAATTAGGCTCAAAAGGGCAACTAGGGAATAACTGCAGAAAAAACAAGGATAGAAAGATACAAAAAATGCCTTAATCATATTCACAGTTCACAACTCAGATTGATTCATTTCGAAGCAGACTCAGGGCAAGTTCTAATCAAACAAGAGCATGACCAATGTATCTCAAGAAAGAAATAGGGCTCAAACCTCACTAGGTAAATATATGAGTGTCACTCAAAGTCATTAACCAAGCATTTCATCATGTTATGCCATACAATACCATCATCACAACTCATTGAATTCATTAAACATGTCTTAACTCATCATGCATTTTCCAAGTACAGACTCCAAAAATCCTACACTAGACTGGTCCACAAGCAAAAGAAAGAAATAAAACACACCCTAAAACAAGAAAAAACAACTAGACCCGGTCAATCATGCAGCCACATAAACTCCCCCACACTGAAAGTCAGACAATGTCCCCATTGTCGATCCGCAGCGAAAGGAAGATGTACTTACACAATCAACCGACAAGACACAACAAAGAGAAAAGACAAAAGAGAAACAAAATAAAGAGAAAAGAAAAAGAAAAGCTAACCAACACAGTGACAAGTCACTGTGGACCAGGAGGAGGAGACGGAGGAGGAGGAAAAGGCTGGCCGGTGCCGGAGCTCCACTGAGTGTACCGCGCGTCCCACTGGGTCTGCCAGGCCTCGATAGCCTGAAAGCGGAGGTCGGCGCTGTCGAATCGGGCACTGAAGTCGCGCATGTCCCGATTGTAGCGGTCCTCGAACGCCGACCACCACGGAGGAGGCTGGGACCACCATGGTGGCGGAGCAGAGGGCTCGGCGGGGCGCTGCGGCGAACCCGCGGGTCGGGGTTCCTGAAAATCAGCCTCCGGGGCCGGCAGCCAACCAACAGGCGGCGGAAGGCGATGGTCCTCGTCGATAAGCTCCTGATCGTGCGCCATCACCTCCGGCTCCGGCGGAGGACGAGACGATCCTGACTGAGCGGCGGCAGCGGCGGCCGCGACCTTGTTCGCATAGGTGGCGTAAGCCTGACGCTGAGGATAGGCCACGAAGGTGTGTCGATCCACGATGAGGCCCGAATGCGACAGCTCAAAAGAATCAATGCGCCGCATCAAAACCGGGGGGCTGCCAGACGCCACAGGATCGAGGCCGAAATGCAAAGCGAACGCCGTCACCACATGCCCAAAACAGGCGATTGTACGCGTAGTCCGGGTGACAGCCCGGAGCTCGTCCGTGACGATATGCAACACATTCCGAGGCTCATTCCGGAGCATAGACCAGATGACGACGAGATCATTCTGAGAGACCTTATTCGCCTCCTTCTTCCCGAAGAGGCCATAGCACAAGAACTTGTGCATGACGGCAATCGCGCCGCTCTCAATGAGGCTATTAGCCATGCCACGGGAGTCCCAGACCGTGTCGAGAGAAATCTCGGTCCAGAAACGAGACGGTGTCATAGGCGCCCAACCGCTACGGCCTTCATTACGGAGGCCCAAGACGCGGTCCATGACGGCGGCATCAATTATCACCTTAGTACCAAGCAAACGGCACGTCATGTACTCGGAGCCATCGGAATTCTTCCGAAACTCGAGGGTAGAGAAGAATTCGAGTGTGAGGTTCTGATAGGTCGGATGAAAAACGTCGGCATACTTCCGCAAGCCAAGCGTGTCAAGGTACTGCTGGATCGTCGCTAAAATACCAAGGTCGGAGAGCAAGGTGAAGTCGAATGTTTTGGATTTCAAGACCGCCTTCGGCGCGAGCCGGGCGTAAACTTCCCCCTCGCGTTCGGAGAGAATGGGAAATGGGGCATTGTAATCGGCCCGTAGATCAACTTGCCCGTCCCGAGAAGCAGAGGACTCTCCGACAGACTTCTTACGCTTGTTACCGGCCCCTTTCCTCACCATGTTGAATATGAACGTCACTCAGGCAAACAATCGAACACCTTATAAGCACGGGCCCGAACCACTAGCGTGGAGAGAATCGAGATAGTGCAGCCCCGTTCCTCAATCAAGGTACTCAACAAACGACCCAAACAATATCAATGTTCCACAATAAACCAAGAATGACTGAGATTACGATTACCGGGCGCCGAATCGAGAGGCCGAGTTGGACACAGGGTCGAAGTTGTTGGAGTGACCGCGAGCAGTCGATCGCGAGCTTGTGGTTGTTGCCGGATAGGTGGTGATTGGTCGGAATTCGAACGACGGGAAGGATGCAGAAAGGGCCGAGGGTTCTGGTCGCGCGAGAGAGAGAGTGCGAGTGAGAGCCCAATGTTGCTGCCGCCGGAGGAACCAAGGTTGACGGTAGTCGAAGGGACGTGGACCGAAAATCGTGAGATGGCTGGCCGGAGGTGAGCAGTCGACGGCGGTGGTCTACGGCGGTGGCTGGGCGTTGGAGGTCGCAATTGACGAAAAGGGGACAAGGGTTCCCGATTCCAGTCGCGAGGTGGGTTGAGCGGACGCGTCGGGAAAGGGCCCGCTGGTGGAAAATCGTCGGTGGTCGGAGGTGGAACGGAGATGACGGCGATGTGGGCGGAAGGAGTGGAGACGACGACCGTTGAATCGCGAGAGGGTCGTCGAAGAAAACAAAGGCGGAACTTGCTCGTCGCGAGAGAAATTGGGGAATTCTGCACAAAATAAACGACGGATCAGATATTAATCACAGGTAAGTCGCGAGTTCAAATCGCGAAAAAGAAACGAGTCGCGACATTAGCTCGCGAGTTGCGACATAGGACTCGCGACTCGCGAGAAAAACAGAGAGCGACAGCAATATATACGTGGGGTAACTCGCGACTCGCGACATACACGCGAGTCGCGACTTCAGTGTCGCGAGTCGCGATGCTGTTCCGCGACTCGCGAGAAAAACAGAGAAGAAAGGCCCTAAGGCGTGGGCTAACTCGCGACATGTCTCGCGAGTCGCAATTTTTTTTTTTTTTTCATCAAATAAAGCAGGTAATAATATATATATACACATAGTACAATAAAAGCTCGGTTTTAAGCCGAGAGCTCGGCATTGGTGCCGTAAATCAAGGATACGCGGGGTCGCCGAGACTGATGGTCTCGACGTGATACTTCCCAAACTCCCCATCGAAGTATGGCTTCACTCGCTGTCCGTTGACCACAAATAACTCGCCGTTAGCTGGATTGCGAAGTCGAATGGCCCCAAAAGACAACACCTCCTCAATAACATATGGGCCACTCCACCGGGACTTCAATTTTCCCGGAAAAAGACGGAGTCGGGAATTGTACAAAAGAACACGCATACCCGGTACCAGCTCTTTTCTAACAATGTGGGCATCATGGAGTCTCTTCACCTTGTCTTTATAGATCTTGGCATTCTCATATGCTTCGTTCCTTCTTTCTTCCAACTCTGATAGTTGCAACAGTCTGGCTTTTCCGGCTGCATCCAGATCAAGGTTCGTCTTCTTAATGGCCCACAAGGCCTTGTGCTCAATCTCCACTGGTAAGTGACAAGACTTCCCATAGACGAGTCTGAAAGGGCTCATTCCCAAGACGCCTTTGTATGCTGTTCGTTGGGCCCACAAGGCGTCGTCAAGCCGGCTCGACCAATCCTTCCTCGATGAGTTGACCGTCTTCTCTAAGATGGTCTTTATCTGCTTATTGCTTGTCTCCGCCTGGCCCGAGGTTTGTGGGTGATAGGGAGTAGCCACTTTATGTGATATGCAATACTTCTTCATCAGCTTCTCGAAAAGCTTGTTGCAAAAGTGCTTCCCTCCATCACTCACAATTGCTCTTGGGAACCCAAACCTACTCAATATATACCCTTGCACAAACTTGATCACGATATTAGCATCACATGTCTTTGTGGGGATAGCCTCAACCCACTTAGACACGTAATCTACGGCAAGTAAAATGTACTCATAGCCATTAGACTTAGGAAATGGTCCCATGAAATCAATGCCCCAGACATCAAAAATTTCGACTTGAAGGTTATTAGTCAAGGGCATCTCATTTCTGCGACCTATATTCCCAGTTCTTTGGCATCGATCACAAGAGCGACAAAAAGTGTGAGCATCTTTGAAAAGTGATGGCCAGAACAAACCTGATTGTAGTACCTTAAAGGCGGTTTTCTGACCGCCAAAGTGGCCTCCACAGTGAAACTCATGGCAAAATGTAAGGACATCGACTTGCTCCTCTTCCGGTACACATCTCCTAAGCACCTCGTCCTTTCCCATCTTGTAAAGGAACGGCTCATCCCAGAAGTAGTCCCTACACATAGAAATAAAACGCTTTCTCTCTTGGGAAGAGAGGTCAGGCCGCAGTTTCCCACAACACAAGAAATTTACAATGTCAGCATACCAAGCACTTTTCGACACTTCATGCGCATGCTCATAAGGAAAATTATCATTAATAGAATGATGCACAATCAATGAAGATGGTGAGTCAGATGGGACTATGCGTGACAAGTGATCAGCAACTACATTCTCACAACCTTTCCTATCTCTAATGTCTACATCAAACTCTTGCAGTAACAAAATCCACCGGATGAGCCTTGGTTTAGAATGAGTTTTGCTCAAAAGGTACTTCAAAGCCGCATGGTCTGAGTGAATAATTACCTTAGATCCCAAAATGTAAGATCTAAATTTTTCAAGAGAAAAGACCACGGCTAGAAGCTCCTTCTCGGTGGTAGTATAATTCTGTTGGGCTCCATTAAGAGTCAAACTAGCATAATAAATCACTCTAAGCAACTTATCAACTCGTTGACCCAAAACGGCGCCCACTGCGAGGTTAGATGCATCACACATAATTTCAAAAGGAAGAGACCAATCAGGGGCAATGACAATAGGGGCACTCACAAGCTTGCTCTTTAGTTCATTAAAAGCACTCAAGCAAGCATCATCAAAAATAAATGGTACATCCTGAGCAAGCAAGTGGCATAATGGTTGACTAATTTTCGAAAAGTCCTTAATAAAACGCCTATAAAACCCCGCATGCCCAAAGAAACTCCTAATCCCCTTAACATTCACAGGAGGGGGAAGTTTTTCAATAACATCTACCTTAGCCTTATCTACTTCCATCCCCCTACTAGAGACAACATGGCCTAACACAACACCACTCCTAACCATAAAGTGACTTTTCTCCCAACTCAGAGTTAAATTAGATTCAATGCAACGCTCAAGGACACGAGACAAGTTATGGAGACAATGCGTAAATGAATCACCAAAGATAGAGAAGTCATCCATAAATACCTGCAGGCAGTCCTCAAGCATGTCCGAGAAGATGGAGAACATGCACCTCTGAAATGTACCCGGTGCATTGCATAGGCCAAAGGGCATCCATCTGAACGCGAAGGTGCCAAATGGGCACGTGAAAGTCGTCTTTGGCTGATCCTCAGGTGCTATAGCCACTTGGTAGTAGCCAGAGAGTCCATCCAAAAAGCAGTAGAACTGATGGCCCGAAAGACGATCAAGGATCTGGTCAATAAACGGCAACGGGAAATGGTCCTTCTTCGTCTCCGCATTCAGTCGCCGATAGTCAATACACATGCGCCACCCAGTAGTGATGCGGGTGGGGACCAACTCCTTCTTATCGTTCTCGACCACGGTTATGCCCCCCTTCTTGGGCACCACATGAATAGGACTGACCCACTCACTACTCGCCACTGGATAGATCAACCCTTCAGAGAAAAGCTTCAACACCTCCTTCTTGACCACCTCCATCATATTCGGGTTTAGCCGTCGCTGGCTATCCCGAAACGGCTTGGCTCCCTCCTCCAAGATAATCCGGTGCATGCATGTAGATGGACTGATCCCTTTGATGTCTCCCAGGCTCCACCCGATTGCTTTTTGGTTCTTCCGAAGCATAGCAATCAGCTCCTCTTCTTCCTCACGGTCAAGCTCAGCAAAAATGATCACCGGTTTCTGTTGGGCATCATCCAAGAAGACATACTTAAGGTGCTTGGGCAGCTCCTTAAGCTCGAGTGTGGCCTCAGCTCGGGAATGGCCCTCTCCTGCTTCAAAAAGCTCAACTATAGGTTCATCCTCATACTCGAAAACCGGCATAGATATCTCCTCGAACTCGTGAATGACCATCTCATCAACAAAGGGGTCGGCTAGATCCACGAAAGCACATTCTTCTACAAAGTTAACCGAGGAAGCTGACATAGCTCCCCGCACGAAAATAGACACCGATTCCCCCAACACAGTCATGTTCAGGGTCCCATTCTTCACATCAATAAAGGTATTCGTGGTCGCCATGAAAGGTCTCCCGAGAAGGATGGTGTGATCCTTCCCATTCTCGTGCACATCTCCAACGTCTAAAACAACGAAGTCGACAGGAATGATAAGCTTACCCACTTTCACGAGAACATCCTCGACTATCCCCTTCGGATACCGTATGGAACGGTCCGCTAACTGGAGGCACATGCGAGTCGGCCTNTGCGGGTCGGCCTCAACTCCCCAAGACCAAGCCTCTGAAAAATCGAGAAGGGCATGAGGTTTATTCCGGCTCCGAGGTCCAGCATCCCCGAAGCTACCTTCCCGTTTCCCAAGGCTATCTGAATAATGAAACCACCGGGGTCCCGTTCCTTCTTAGGCAAGTCATGCTGCATTGCGCTTGCCGCCTCATACACAACCACTTTCTCTCCATCCTCGAACTTCCTCTTCTTCGTCACCAAGTCTTTAAAAAACTTCCCATAGGATGGCATATTCTTGATCACGTCAAGGAGTGGCAAGTTGACATTCACTTTAGAGAGCATGCTGAAAAGATCCCGGAACTGCTTCTCTTGCTTCTCGTTCCTAAGTCGGTCCGGAAAAGGGATACGAGGCTTGTATAGATTCGGCGACTTATGTAGCACCGGCTCTTCTGTCTCCTTCCCCGGCTCTGCTTCCTGGATCTTTTCTGAATGAGTCTCCTTATCTTCGGGCTCGGGCATCTGTACTTTGTTGTCCACTTCCTTCCCGCTTCTGAGTACAGTGATGGCTTTAGCGTCCTCGGGCTGACTAGGCAACTTCCCTTTGTTCATCTCGGTCTCAATAGTTCCGACCCGAGTAGCCAGTTGGCCTAACTGTGTCTCAATGCGCTTGATGGAGGCATCCTGATTGACATCTCGCTGCTCTCTGTTAGCCATAAACTGAAGGATTTTGGCAACATCGTCTTGAATGTTTGAACTTGACCCGGCTTCTGGTCCCCTCTGCTGCTGCTGCTGCTGTGGCTGGTAGTTCGGACAGGGCACAAAGTTGGGTCGAGGTTGTTGCTGCATGAAATTAGGACGGGGTGGCTGAAGGGTGTTCGAGTTGTTCGACCATGAGAAAGCTGGGTGATTCCGCCATCCTGGATTGTACGTATTCGAATATGGGTCATTGCCAGGCCGGGCTTGGTATCCTTGTAAGGCACTGGCGTCTGCATACTGCTCACCGAACTCCTGGTCGAAAGCTGAAGGGCACACTTCAGACCTATGGCCTGGGACTCCACAAGCCCCACACGTGTCAATGGCCATGGTCTGAATCGGCTAAGCTCCTCGTGCATTAAGTAGACGCATCTGCTCTGTGAGCTCGGCTAACTGCTGGGCCATCACATTGCTTCCCGGACCGACCTCGTTCACTACCACTCTCTTCCCTCGGCTGCTCTTCTGCGACGAGTTCGTGCTCATCGTCTCAAAAATTGCAAACATCTCCTCAGCTGTCTTCGCTCCAATATCTCCTCCAGCCGCATTGTCAACCATATACTGCAAGTTTTGATGGAGGGAGTCGTAGAAGCAGTTGATCAGTAGCCCCGGAGAGAGGTTGTGATGAGGACACTGCCGCTGGAGGTCCTTGAACCGCTCCCAAGCCTCGTGAAGAGGCTCGTTCGGTAGTTGAGCAAATGAGACGATCTGCGACCGGAGCTCCTGGGTCTTCTGATGGGAGTAGTATCTCCCAATGAACTTCGTGTATACGTCAGTCCAGGTAGTGAGAGAGTCCGGTGCGAGGGTCATAAACCAGGACTTGGCCCGATCCTTCAGTGTCTCTGGAAAACACCTCATCTTCAGTTGCTCTTCTGTAAGCCCGTGGAGAGGGAAGGTCTGTAGCACATTGTAGAATTCCCGAATGAAGTTAAGCGGGTCTTCATTCGGGAGCCCGTGAAAGGATGGCAGCTGGTTGTAATGGATCATCTTAAGCTCGTAGTTCCGAGCTTCTTGTGGCAACCGGATGCATGAGGTTATCGGCCCAATCGTCGGATGGGCTAGGTCTCGAAGGGTGTTGCGAGGCAGTTGTTGCTGTTGTTCATCCATGACGACGTTACTGCCTTCTGACGAATTCGGGGAGTGTTCGTTTCCTTCGTTAGTCTCGAGAGTAAGCTCTTCCAGCAGCTCCCTCAGGCTCTCGTTGACTGATTTGTTGATCGGAGATAGCAATTTGCGTCCACTCCTGGTACGCATACACTAAGACCAACAAGGGTTACGAGCACCAATGATAAAACAAAATAAAAACAAAATAAAACACGAATTAACACCTAACAAATAAAAAGAAATCAAGAGAAACACGGAAACAAGGAAAATCACAAGAAATAAGAGAAACACTAAAAACAAAATGAATAGGCGCACAATTATAATCCTAAACCTTCCCCGGCAACGGCGCCAATTTTGTTGTAGCAAAATATATTTTTACCGAGCACCGAATCGAAAGATTCGTTTCCCGGGTCGATCTCTCAAGGAAGGTTAGCCGGATATAATTGTTCGATTATTCAATCACAAAAGAAGATAAAAATCCTAAACACTCTATTATCAATATTTGGGGTTTCAATTATCAACTACCAACTTTAAATTAAATAAAGCACGAAATGAACAGTAACGAATTAACTGAGAATTTAAAGAGCTAGGGAATCGGGGACAACTGCTTTCGGTTCTTACACAACTACCGGCAATCAATTGCTCGGTTAAAGGAAGTGAATCGTCTCTCGTTTAGAGGTTCACTCTCAATAACTCTTCGTAACAAGAGAGTGAACATATACGATTAGCTATCAAATCCAGTAACTCATAGACAATACTTTGACGAACAAGTCTATTCTAAACGAGCCTAAATCGATCAATGTCTCCCCTTTCGGTTCTAAACAATGATTAACTAGGTTATATAGGTGATCAATCTATTAACCCTAAATTGAACTCAACTCGCATAGATATGAACAATTAAGAACAAGCAATTATAATTGAACCTAATCAATTATCCCCTATCCCTAGCAGATAGATTTAGCTACTCATATTGGATTTCAACATTAACATTTTCACAAACCCAAGCCATCATCATCAACAAGAGATTGAGAAAAATAACTTACGATTAATATAGAGAATCCAATGTCAAATCCAAGTGCATCCAAATCCAAAGCAAGAAATAGGAGTTGTCAATCTCCCAAAACAATTCAAAAGTGTGAAAGAAAGAAAAGGAATGAGTTTCTCCAGAGAAAAAGTGTAAAAACGAAGTCTGAAAACTGAATAATGAACCCTAGGGTCGAATTCTGCTCTAAAAATCCCGTCCTCGAAATTCGCGCCCGACAAAGTCGCGAGTCGTGAGATGGACCTTTTCTTCGCTCGCGAGTCGCGACTTCCTGGCGAGTCGCGCGCCGTCAAAATATAAATTCCTGGGGTTAAGTCGCGAAATATCTCGCGAGTCGCGACGCTGTGTCACGAGTCGCGACATCATCTCGCGAGTCGCGAGTTCTGCTCGACACTGCACCATAAGCCTCTGTTTTTTTCGCGGGTCGCGACATTCGCTTGAGTCGCGACTTGACTCGCGAGTCGCGAGAAAGCTCGCGAGTCGCGACTTTTTCTGGGCACAGTTTCTGTCGGCTTTTTCAGTCCTTCCTCGAGTTTTCTGGGCTCGGTAACGGATGTTCTTGATATCACAGTCTCGGCTCACGCAATTCTAACCTCGACCGGCACAACCTACCTCCTGAAAACACAACACAGAAAAAAAACACGAAGCAAAACACAGCAAAAAGATACAAAAATATAAACTAAAGACAAAAACACAAAACGAACGAAATGGACCAAATAAACTACAAAAATCCTACAAATGGGGGAAAACGAAAAGAAAATAAGCCTGAATTAAGGACACAAAAATGGGACAAACAATCTCCTAAACCAGGAAAACAATATCAAAAAGGAGAATCTTCCGGGAGAAAATGATTCGTGAAGCTGGTGGAAAAATAAAAGTAAGAGATTATAAATACATTTTTTTTAGCACCCAAAAAAGACTGAACTGCAAATTTCCGTTTAGCACCACAATGTCTTGGATAATTGGCCAAGTCAAATAAAATCCTTTTTTTATTTACAAAACTATTGAAAGATTTCTCCTACACCATCTGGTACGAAGTACTTGAGCAATTAAACCCCGATAAGCACAGCAGCTGAACAAATATGATTACTATCATTTACAAAATGCAAATGTAATTGCTAAAAAAATGTATTTATAGTCATCTTACTTTTATTTCTCCACCAGCTTCACGGTTCATTTTCTTCCAGAAGATTCTCCTTTTTCATATTGTTTTCCTGATTTGGGAGATCGCTGAAACGCCATGATTGATTTGATTCCACCCAGAGTAGTGATGAATCTTCCATTTGTTTCGCCCTGGCAGCGTACTTCAACTTCATCAGGGCGCAGCTCAACAATGATCGTATCATCAGAACGATCAAAATAGGCATCAAGCAACTAGGACAACTTCCCCCATTTGTTCACTAAATTGTCAATCCAACATGGAACAGGTTTGGTTTCTCAAACTCACTCGAGTCGAAATGCAGCCCCATACATGACAGAATTGCATTGCCTTAGAAAAGGTTATTGTCATGGTTAAAAGACATCTTGCTAAAGCCTTCTTCGAAAAAACTCAGCTTTGAGTGTTGTTATACACTTTTCCATGCATTCGCAACCTCCAAGGTGGGCGTTACTGTGCCTCGTTAAACCCTGATAATCCATGGTAAGTTCAACCAATGTGGCACCGGCTATTGTGGGTTCCATTTGATGGTGGGTTTGTTTTAGCTCATACATCTTTAGATCGACCTCATATCCAATCAAATAGAGGTCATTCCGTCTGAGTACGTCACCACTTGCTGCCACCATATTCACATAGAAATATTTGTTTTTCTCTTTAGCTTGAGATTTAACCACCACAGTTTGATTTCTTACAAAATGTAAATCTGTCGAGAGTTTATTAATTAAGTGGCTATAGGCTATGGAGGACCTCATTAGATTTATTCTGAAATGGTAAGTGTTCTTTGCTTTGTTTTTGTCCTCCATCTGAAATAACATTGAACATGGAGAGTTCTAAGCACTTTTTGACTCTTATGAATAGCGTTGTTAAATTAAATGAGCCTTGCTCGGCTCCATTCTTTAAGGCTCGAGTTCAAGGTCTTTAATGAGCCGAGCTCGAGTTCATTTAAAACTCGTTTAGTTAACAAGCCGAGCTCGGCTCGGCTCGAAAAGAGAGTTTTTTATAGTTCGGTTCGTTAAAGGTCGAGATTGGCAGGCTCGAGGCCTTAACGAGCCGAGCTTGAGCTCGATTTTTAGCTCGTTTATTTAACTAGCCAAGCTCGGTTCGACTTGTTTATAGCTCTAAGTTATGAAGTATTATATTACTAAAAAAAAGAAATAAGATACATTTTCTTTGTAAAAATACTCATTGGTTACAAAGATATGTATATTTTTAATGGAGACATTTTGACTGTTTTTAATCCCAAAAAACATCAAGACCTCATAATACACATCAGTCAACGGATATTCAACGTGAATGTATAATTTGAAACAAAAATCCTAAATTAATTATCAGGAGAAACAGAAAATCAAAGCTTGAAGTAACATATGATTTTTAAGATCTGAAAACACAAAAATCGAAGAGCAGGTCAAAAATACATCAAAAGGCAAGTCAAGAAGAAAACAAGCTACGTGGATTTTTGGAGCCCAAAATTCCACTAAAAGCACATGCACCTCACGTAAATATTCATAGGCATGTCCGATGACCTGAAATTTTTGGGCTGAGGGGTCAAAAATCTACTTTGTATGTTTGGGCCTGCATGCTTGGGACTACAATCAAAGCAACGAGTTAGGGGTTGATGAAATTGAACCAGACAAGGAAGAAGATAAACACTTGGATATATGATTTTTAAGATCTGAAAACACGAAAATCAAAGAGCAGATCAAAAATACATCAAAAGGAAAGTCAAGAAGAAAACAAGTTACGTGAATTTTTGGAGCCCAAAATTTCACTAAAAGCACATACACCTCACGTAAATATTCATAGGCATGTCCGATAACCTGAAATATTTGGGCCAAGGGTCGAAAATCTACTTTGTGTATGTTTGGGATTGCGAATCAAAGCAACTGAGTTAGGAGTTGATGATATTGAACCATGAAAGGAAGAAGGTAAACACTTGGTACATGAAGAAAAAAAAAAAAAGAGAAAAAATCTGTTGGAGAAATACCAGAGAATGAAGATGATTTTTCTTGAATAAGAACTACACCTTTGAGGGATGAAGAAAAATGTTATGGAAAAGAATGAGGATTCAGATTTCAGAACGAGTTCGCCTCAAGAAACGCCCATTTTTTATTTGTAGAGAGAGGTAGAATTTGTACAATGGCTACAAGCGTACCCACTCGACGCGGTGGGCTCCACTGACAAAGAATGACTGATATACCTTCTAAGGGTTAGACAAAACTTGTAGAAAGAGCGAAAATCTCGATTAGAATGAAATTAGTTTTCACTTTTCCCTGTATAAATATTTTTGCTTAGGATCAATCCAAATATATGATTAAGGAAAACAGATATATAAAGCCTATTTCTAATAATTTTGAAGATTACATGATTTATCAAATAGCATATATATAATTAAATTTACAACCATGGTTCAAATGCCCGACGCCATGCTCCCCAAGTCAACTCACAGACTCTTACGGCCTGATGCATTGGGGCTAGATGAAAGTGACCAGGCAAGTCACATGGGCTTTGGTTACCCACAAATGGACCATTTGGCTTGTATAACACAGCACATCAATCTTCACTTCCTCATTCTACAATATCCAAATAACCCCCGGAAATCCATGAGCTTCAATACGGAAGGAGTTATCGAATTTGCTAAAGCGCACGAATTTATCTGTCGTCTCCCCACTGATGTATGGTTCAAAAAGAGCCATAATTTCCGGTTTATACTGGTGAACTAGGGTTGAAATATTCATTATGTAACCAATTGAAAAGAAAAACCGATCCCCATTAATCCAGGCTATGGACCTCTATAACCGAGCTCTCTTCCATGCACATGCGTTCATTCGAACCTCCATCCGATTGCCGTCTCGAGTTTGGGTCCTCCGGCCATGGGTCCTGTCGTCGTATATTATGCTCTTCTACCGCCATTAAAGCATCCTCGTCCGATCGCACAGTGGCATTATGTTGAGGGTTTTTGTTTGGGGTTACTTGGACCTTGTCTGGTACCATGAGCGCCCGGTGTTTGGTCGGATCCAGTCCAGCCCTAACTCGAATATGCCCTGTTGACCCGGAGAGAAATAGTGGGCTATGGGCCCATCTCGCCCTTTAGGCATCCCGTCAACTTTGTCCAGTCCAAAGGTACTATTATGGGCCACCACCTTTCCTTTGTCTATGTTCCCCTACAGCCCATCGTTGTATCGAGTCCGCTCACTGTGCCAGCTTTTACGTTTCTCGTTTGAGCCTTGCTTTGTCTTTTCCCTCGGCCCGAAGCCACACGTCATTCCCTTTCTTCCGTATCCCCAGCGCTCCTTTTAGGTACAATGGTCTCCTCCTTATTTTTGGCCACATAAGAAGCACCAAATTCGAACATTTGATTCGAGTCCCTCATATCCTCCTTTTCCAAAAGCTCAAAGCAAGATCCCCGTCCCATCGTTGGCGGTGCCTTGTCACTTTGTGCTATCCATCCCTTTCTCACGCCTGGTGTATGGCTGACGTGGACGTTGAGGGACCTGGATCCATGGGCCATATCGTTGGTTCTCGCCACCACACTCCGTCATCTCCTTCACCCCTGATCAATTTTCTCCATTCTATGCTGTTTTTGTACTCACATCGGGGTGAGCTTCCTTGTGAGTGCGCTCGGGGGGATGTGTCTGGTAGAGGCAGGAGCTTCCCGAGTGCCCAATTCTCCCACATAGGAAGCAAATAACGGGCAAGCTCTCGTAAACAAACAACCCTCTGGTGTCTTCTGTTAATGGTAAGTTCCACACAAAGTGGTTTCGTGAGACCAACCATAACAGCAAGTCTAGCATATTTTCCACGAGTCAGGGTTGTGGTCTGTTGATCGATTTTGACCACCAATCTTACGAAAAATCTTCTTATGGTATGTATAGGTGGGCGGGCCTACCGTGTAGTCGGATCCAAGCTACTGTTGCCGTTAAGTCCTCCTTGGTCGCATCTAAGTCAAGAGTCCGGTACATGCATATAGCTGCTCCTTACTATGTATGGCCCTCCGATGAGGACTTGGATCGTGTCATCATGGTTTCTAAAATGGATCAGATAGTAACCGTTCTCTAAGTCCATCATATTGCAACCCGCCATAAAAGGGCCGGTGAGTCGATTATAAAGGGACGGCATAGTGAGCTACTCGTCAAACGGTTTCAATACTACTGCATTCTGCCATTTTTTTTTTAATTTTTTCAAAAAAAAAAAAGCTGCGCAATTCGGGCGTTGGTTGAGAGAGATCGACGATCACATCCTCTTCCTCCTCCGTTTCCTTCTCGCTATCCTCAGGATCCATCTCCACATGGTTCCTGTGTTTATTGACATGTCCTTAAATGTCCATTTGCGTGGCTGCGACTCTTGAACTGATGCCGATGCCGATTTCTGTGGTGGGATCAGCGGGATTTGTTGATCTAAGGGATCTCCAGTTCGTTTGCGAGTTTTTGGGCGCTTACTTACTGGATGGATATGTCGATCCAAAATCGGAAATTCTGTGTCGTGAATTAGATTCCCAGAAGTATCGCCCGGATCAAAGGTCTCCGATCCGTTGTTGAGTGTCGTGGGACTGTTGAGAGTGTTTTTGGTCATTAGGGTTTTTTCACCTTTTTCAAAATTAACCAAACCAAACCAAAAAAATCCAAACAAAACCAAAATTTGGACACGCCACAATGTCAGAGAAAAAGGAGACGGACGATCACTGTGACAGAGGTAGGAGGAGAAGGGACCGTACTCTTTTCCTTTATTTTAAATTCGCTACTTTGCAAGCCCTAGGGCTCCTTCAGAGCAACTCGTCGTTGGCGCCGGCGCCAGCGCTTTCCAGAAGAGTATTGGCGTTCTGGATAATGAATTCGGTGACGATTACCGTTTCTCGATAACCCGTCCGCGTGATACCCTGTGATGAGCCTGGGGGAGGAGCGATTCCCGGGCCTTCCCAAACGGCGAGAAAGCCGACGGCGTTTCGTCTTCACCTCATCCGTACATGTTCCACAAGAGGAGAAGGAGAAAGAGGAAATATTATATTTTTCTTTTGTTTTTCTCTTTTGTTTCAGGAAATGAATCAAGCATCGAGTGCATATCAACCATTGATGGGGTGGATGAAGATGAGATCTCTAGCGTCCACCCATTTTCTCTGGTCTCATCCCCAAAGCCATCCCACAACAATAATTAAGCCACGAGTGTTCATGAGCTTCTTTAATGCCCGGTTTATACTAATTCTATATACCCTCCCACACATCAGATTCGAAGATTGTCTTTT
>BKCP01002558.1:760634-802675 GCA_008636005.1 Striga asiatica
CTGTTTAGAGGCCTCATTATACTACATTACCACAGTCGGAGCATGTTTAGACCAATAGGCCTTCTGTTTAGAGATAATGATCCCCTTCCCCCAAAAAATATAAAAAGTTGTTTGATGGTAGTTTGAATAATGTGTATAACAATAGGATGTATGTTTAAAAAACACAAAATGTATATTCAGAAGACTTCAAAAATTCAAACAGAATTGAAGAACAATGGCTATACAAACAAAGGTGTTACAGTTTTGTTTGTGGTACTTATAACATTATAATATTTCAATTATACTTGTGTAACATGTTTTAAATGTTGTATTGCAGGAAAAATCTGAATCGAAGCATTCAATAGAATACGTTCATGCTCGTTGGAAGAAAACAGAATCACATTGTGCAAGGTAATGCTATTGTTATCATGATTTCCCAAAGATTAAATTGTGGTATACTATATATATATATTGAAAGAATTACTTGATAACTTGTACTGCCTGTATTTCTAACTTGCACTGCCTGTATGTAAAAAATGCATGTACTGGAAAATATCGAGTATGAGGCAACATACATGGACAAAGACACAAAACAAACAAATTATCCCAAATAGGAGTGCATTCAGGTATGTTTACATACATTTATACATAATATCAACTAAGTAAACCAATACTTAAATAATGAAATATAACCTTGGAATATATTAGACTCATTGGTTGTTTTGCTTCTTTTGTTGAATACGTGTTATGTGGCACTCCTATTACTGTCTGCTTCTGAAAAATCAAAACATGTGTTAGAATTTATGAAGATAAAATTATACATGTTATATAAAACTTCAATAATGTGCACATACATCTATTCAAAAACATATGATGTGCTTACTGCCGTTTACATTCACAATATAAACTTACTGTTTTCACATATATCTATTGGAATATTATCTTCATATGTTCAAAATTACACTTTACCTATTGAAAACATTGCGAATAACTATGATAATTGTAGAAAAATTGTAGTCTGAAGGTAGTAATATTACCTGTGATTCTGTTTTCTTCTTGATATGTCTTCTTAACTTTGTTGCCTTTACCGTTTGTTGCAATTGGACATCTGAATGGATCCGAAGCCATTGAATCTTGTATGATATGGTTGCCACACTTCACAAACTGTTGTGTAGTTTTTTCACTCTCACTGCGTGACAACAAAAATTATTAGTAATTATAGAATATAGTTGATATGAGAAGTAGATTGATATCACCGAGGTTGATGCAGTATTCTAAATACCTTAGAGTAATAACTGATGAGCAGGTTCTTTCACAACCATTAATCTAATATGAACACGGTTATGTATTCCGTCTGTATCTTCTAATCAAGAATAAAGGAAACTAAAGATACGGTAGATATAGTATATCTTATATATAAAAAGAATGAAAATAAACTATAAATGAGAGGATATTTAGTTACCCATTTGAATAGGTGTCTAAATATTAGGGAATATAGTTATTGTGTTGATACAATTTGTTTCCTTACATATCTCTGTGATAAATATTAACCATATAGATTAAGCACATGTTCCTTTAGTAAATGTGTTTCCTTGTGATAAATATGAAGTATAATCTGTTATTAATATATTTGAAAAATCAGACCATACCAGTTATGTGTTCTTATCTCTGTTTCCTTACATATCTCTGTGATAAATATGAAGCATATATATTCGTGATAAATATGACCTATAATCTGTTATTAATATTTTTGAAAAATCGGACTATACCAATTATGTTTTCTTATCTCATTGAACCAAATGATTGAATCAAACATCATCGACATATTTTTGTGTATATTGTATTAAAATAAAAATGTGTATATCCTAAGTAAATTATTTAATTATTTCAATAGGTACAGATTTTTTGTTGAATATATTTTTTAGTATAATCCATTATTAATATAATGCACTGTTGAGTATATAGTTTTGAAAAATCGCACAATATAAGGATAGTGTTCTTATCTCATATTGAAAAATCGAAATCAAGTTGCTATGAACAATCGAATTCAACATGTGTCTAAATTAAGAATTAGATATATACCTTGATAAATGATCACAAAGTTGGTGGATGTGCTTGATATATGTTTTATGTGCTTGATATATGTTTTACGATGTGATTGCACACGTCTCATAGTTTATAATTGTATTGCATATAATTATCTGGATTGTTATTCCATATTTTTTTATTGAATATTACGAAACTAATAAAGAATCAATTGAATAATTCATAAGAAAATTCATATAACTAAAACAACAATATATATGCTGCCGTTTATTCATTCAAAATCCGAAATTCTTCAACATGATAGTAAATAATAAAAGATCAACAGCTATAATTGCTGCAATCTTGCAAATAAAATCACCTAATTATTCAAAACAAACGAAAGCATTCAAATTCAAATACTTCAACAAACCAAAGTGAACCTAAATAATAATAATAATATGTAAAGTAGAAGCCTTAGCCGTCGAGCTTAGACGTCCACCTTCACCTTTCCTTTATCATTCAAAGCATCCACCTTCGACTTTCCTTTATCAGTAGAAGCAGATTGTGCTGTCAAGGCCAAAACAACTTCACTTGAATTGTTTAGTTCCTCCCAAAGGTTGCGTTTTGCCGTAGAAGTATCACAAACAGCCTCTTTTTCAACAACCACTTTCATAGGAGTTGTAACTTCATCAGCATCATCCTAAAAATAAATAAATAAATAAATAAACCAATATATAACGTTTTGTTTCTTACAACAAAAACAATATTGAAAATGTAACCCATATAACATTTGAAATATTTGATTAATTCAATACCTCTCCATTCTCCTCTTGTTCCCTCAAGAGCAAAGTCATAAAGTCAGATTCCTATGGAATATAAGAATACAAAAAATTATTGAGTAAAAATAAGTATCTAAATTAGTAAATAATTATAAAAAATTACACATACGGCATGCTCAACAACCTATTGGTTGTATTTGGAGACCAGCTTATCATCATCAACCAATCTAACAATAGAAAATGTCGAAGTGTAGCCATATCGTTGCTTGGATTGGTCGAACTTTGAAAAGCATTGATTTGCCCACCAATTCCTCTACCTCATCGGGCAGCTCATAGCCAATCCTTTTCTATAATGCAAACAAAATCCGAGTAAACTAATAATATAAAGATGAATTTAAATCTATTTTATTTTTTAGATATAAAAAATTACCCTATCAATGAACACACACCTAAGTGCATCACAGCTGATACCAAGTAGCTTTTCGCAATCTCTATTCCCACCAATTAAGGTAGCATTCGCACTTGCATCGGAAACAACAAAGGGGATCTTATACCTAAAAATAAGTGGAAATATTAGTACTCGAACTAAAAATAATTAGGAAGAAAAGATACATTTAAATAAAGAATACATAAATATATAAATTATTTGAATGATTTTCTTACCGAAAAACACCCCTTTTCCCTTGGCATTTAGAGCATTCATAATGGCCTGAACTCTCGTCCATTTTGGTACTACACTTGCGGCATGCGAGGTAGTAGCACTCATCAATAACCGAATTAATAGTTGCACATATCCAAGTAGTTGTTTCCTGGTGAAAAAGAGTGAATATATTTAAAATATTATAAAAAAACGTATGTAATATATATTTAAAAGAATAATATTTTATGTATTCACAAAATTGTTTGTTATAGATTTCAAATACCTCATCAACCCCATAAAGCGAATCAACAGAGGCGACTACCAAATTACCGCTAGCAAGTTCATCCAATTCATCACGTGCTACAATCGAACTCCTCGAAGTTAAAGAAGTGTTACGAACACATGCAGTTGCCAACCTATTAATAAAATAAAAAATCTATAATATTTCACTAATCTAAGAAGCAATCAATCAATATAATACAAAATATTATTGTATTTCACAAACCTTCTACGAAAGTCCTCACTTTCGGGAACATCATTTGAAATGAGCCGAGTGATATCATGTGAAGTTGTCAGTTGGACACGACCTACATTCACATTACTGATTAAATAAAAACAATAGAATATTTCGACAATAAATAATTATTTAAGTAGAAAATATATACCTCCATAGGGTTTTTCTCTACATAAGTTCATTATCATTATCCATGGGCGACCATCAACCCCAACATGTTGTCTTTCATGTTGAAGGAATTCTTCAACATAATCGTTCCAAAGAGTGCAACTCAACTTGTTCTCCCTACAATAATTTAGAATCTCAATTAAATACACACAAATATTAAAACGATATTAAGGGAATTAAAAAAAGTAAACACTTACTCCAAGTCGATCAGATGAAAAACAATCATTCGAGTGGGACACCTTTGATGACTTTAATAGCAACAGAACCAATTTCCACAACAATTCTAATGACATCTACAATTAATCCTAAGAAAAGTTCATCAATTATATATATCTATATAAAAAATAGTAAAATGAAGAAAAAGATACAATTAACAATAAAAAAGAGTTTAAGTTGATGAACATACCAAAAAGAATGGATTCATCAACATTATCGGGATCCTGGAGAGTGATGAAGTTCCGAAAATCAAATCGGAAATATGAAAAAACACCTTTATACTTTAAGAGGTCAGTCATCCCATGTATGACCAGCTTAAATTTGTGAATGGTCGATCGATACAGCCCAATGTTGCTATCAACCTGATAGTTGCGAATTGCATAGACTTCGCCCTCTCTAATAAGTTTTTTGAATTTTGGGATATCGACGATGGAATCATCCCAACCATACGATGACCCTACGGGAAATGAATCATATATCATATAAAATTAAAATATAATAGATCATTAAAATTCAAAATAAACGAAAAAAGACTTGTAGTAATTTAAAAAAAAAATCGTCCTCATCATGGAAGACGATTTCCAACACGTTCTTGTATTTGACATCAAATTTGCGCTCAAATACCCTCACAGCCCTTAGTTTCAAATAAGGCTTGTCAGTACGGTTGACAGACTTGAGAGCTCCCCACACAAGCGGCATTTTGAAACTCTTGAAATAAATGTAATGCAATAAATAAATGAACTAAGAATGTGAAAATTGAGGATGAAGCGTGATAAATGACTGATTAATTACCCCTTTTTATAGAATTGAAAAGGATCAATTAGAGCCGGGATGAAGTTTATTTTCGGCCATAATTGTGGGATATAAGTAATCTTTATCACAATAGGTAACAAAATAATTAATTAATTTACATAATATTAGGCACTTGTAGTTATCTCTTGGAATCAAGGCAGTATCAATTAAAATATATACACTATGTTTACGTGGTTCTATTTAATATCTCTGAGAATATTTGCAAGTTTGAAAACACAATCCATCTACGCGATTCTTTTGATTAATTGTTTAGCAAAATCTCACAATTTAAGGCACGAGTAATTATCAAAATCTAAATCGCATATTTTATGTAAATTAAACATGTGTTTATCCTACATATAAGAAACCGATTGGAAATATTATAACTTTTAAATAGTGATGCCAAAATTATGGGATATCTTGCTAAACCTTTATCAAAATACTAACAAATCTTATATTAATTGACAAATTTAATATTTAAAAGACGCATTAAAATTTGTGTTAAAGATGTGTTAAAATTTGTGGTAATTTGCACGTCAAAATTAATTGTCATATTAAAAAATTATCACTATCTAAATACTTATCTCATCATGTTTTACTAATTTATATATTGTTTGTTTGTTTTTGTTTTTTTTTTATACGAATCCTTTTTTTGAATGACCACATGAATCTTTTTTTTACTAATTTATATATTTATAGTAAATCAAATGGTATTTGATATTTGTAGAGCACATACAAAATTCATTATTTGCGCATGAAAGAAGACTGAATAAATGAACAATAAAACAAATTGAATAGATTCATATATATTGAAACAAAATGTAATTTAATAGCAATATTTAACGACATGGAATAAAAAAGTAAACATAATAAGTATTTCATAATTACAAATTCTAAGAAAGATGCGAAAACATTATTCTGTATGTAATCTTCAATTAATTTAGCCGATCATGGAAAAATTCCATTGTATTTCACCACGCGAGTCCTACTATTAATCAAAAGCTTCCAATTGTGGTTTGTTGCTTTGTGCCACCCATTATTGACGTCAAGTTCATATTTGCCGATCACATACACGTCACCTTCTTTAAATACATCTCGAAATAAGCTCATATGCGCAGAACGTATCAATCCAGTTATTTGTGCACTCTACAATATAAATTTATACAAAATAACTTAACTAATCTGCGTAAGAATGTAGTTTGTACATAACAATTGAAAATATTACCTCTTCATCTTGGTAAATGATATCAGAGAAATTCCTTCTGTCCAATTCATATTGGGTCTGAACAATTCGAAGTGCTCTTAATTTCAAATAAAGCCTGTTGGCCCTATTAACCGCATGTAGTCTATCAATCACTGGTTCCATTTTTTTTCTCTATTTTTTAAAACTGTGTTTCTCTGATTTATGAATTGGTCAAGATTATAACAGGTTAAATAGTCGGATATATGTCTTTCCTACATATAAGGAAAATTACAACCGGTTGTATTAGATTATTATACATCACTCAAAAATAATAAAATATTAATTGACATATATATAAATGTGTTTTATCTCCTACAGATTTGGAAACAATATAATTGGGTGATGATGTAGATCTCTTTGCATAAGATATTTACGCATTTAACATATCTTATATGTTACTCAATAATTTCGTATTATGCCTTCAACATAATTTTGAGTAAAATCCATTATTAAAAGTGAAAAAAAAATCGCATAATATTAGGCATATCAATTGGTCAAAATCTTTGTTACGGAATGATAGAGATATTATATAAAACGCACAACTGTGCAAAGAGCAGCCACCAGCTGATTACAAACAACCAACAACTGAATACAAGCAGATTACAAAATCTTTCACTTAACAGATATTTTATATTAATGGATATATTTTATATTAATTGTCATATTTTATATTTAAAAGATCATTTCAAATCTGTGTTAATTTATACTTTATACGTAAATACTTAGGGGGGTGTATTCAATTTGGAATTTAAGTGACATTTTAAGACTTTTCGAGATTTGAGACTTTCTAGGATTTTCAGATTTTGGAAGAATTCTATGAAATCTCAAGTCCGGAGGTAGGATTTGAAGTGAGATTTCATATAAGGTTTTTTGTTTAGAAATCCTACAAAATCTTAAAAAGTCTTAATAAATCCTAGTGTCAAAAAAATTAAATACCTCAGGATTTTGTAAGACTTTTGAAAATCCCAATTGAATACCCCAGGATTTTTAAAAGTTTTAAAAAGTCTTAACAAATCTAAATTGAATACACCAGGATTTCTAAAGTCTTAAAAAGTCCTTAAAAATCCTAATTAAATACACCCCCCTTAAAACCGCATGAGATGAAGTTTATTTTCTTCCGTAATTGTGGGATATGTGTAATCTTTATCACAATAGGTAACAAAATAATTAATTGTGACATTTAAAAATAATCACAATTTAAATATCTATCTCATTATATCTTGTCACATTTAAAAATTATCGATATTTAAATACTTATTTCATTATATCTTGTTAAATAGTTATGCAAATACTAAGCTTATATTAATTGCCATATTTTTTTAAATGATCTGTTAAAATATAAATGGACATATTTTATAATTACATATATTTAAATAGTTATCAAAATCATGAAACTAAGCATGAACACGAACAATAAAAGAAAACATAATAATTTTATTAGTCACAAAATAACAATAAATATCATAATCAAAAACAAAAAAATTACAGTTCGGCTTAAAAATATTAAATGAAAACACGATATATCTTGCTCCTATCTAGTGGTGAGGGAAAATTCCTTCATATTTGAATACACGACTTCTCCTATGAAACACAATCTTCCACATGTGGTTTACGGTATTGTATATGGAATTATTAAATTCAACATCAGTGTCCGATTGCATACACCTCGCCTTCTTTCAGTACATCTCGAAAAACGGTAATATTCGGAGAACATGTTATGCCTTTAATTATGAACCCTACAATATAAAGTGTACAAATTAACAAAAATAATTTAAGCAATTATGTATTATTTGATTTGATATAACAAATGAAAATATTACCGTTTGATCATGAAACAGTATATGGAAAACGTTCGATGGCTCCCGATCGTGATGCGTTTCAATAATTCGGACTACTCTCGATCGCAGAAAAGGTTTGTTGACCCTATTGACGGAATCGATGGTATCAAAGAACAACGCCATTATATTTATATATGTATTGCAACAATTTATCTCTGTATTTTTATGAAGCACGGTGGGAAGGAGGTGAAAAAAAAATGGCATGAATTAATACCTTTTTATACAGTATTTATCTGGTGGTTTAGGTTAACGAAAAATAGGGAGATTTTTGTAAGATATTAACAAAAAAAATATGAGGATAAATACATGGATGATTGCGCGTGAATGGAACGAAAAATAGGGAAAGATTTTTGTAGGATATTAACAACAAAAATTTGAAGATAAATATGGATTGATTGCGCGAATGGATATTAACCAAAAAAATTGTGCGCAATTGCGCGTGAATGGACACAAATAATTCCCCAATTTTGGCATGTGAAGATAAATGAATTGCGTGAAAATTTGATGCCAGATTATAACAAATGTTAATGGCGTGCTTACAAAAGAAAAGGTCGGATTATAAATAGATTCCACAATTAGTAAGTTAAAGTTTTGACTCAATTATTTTAAGTTTCCAAAAAAGAATTTAACATCAACTTTTTTAGATACACTAGTGTGTGCCCCGTGCGATGCACGGAAACAATATTAAATTTACAATATTATAAATAGACCTCGAGTTTGAGTTACTAAGTGGAAACTACAGTTGATTCTATTTAAAAAGAGGAAGAAAAAAAATAATTATAAATTAAAGAGGAGGATAAAAAATACTTAATAATTATAAATTAAAGATTCGGGGTCAAACAATGTAAAATTATTTTGTATAAGAGAAAATAAAATTTATATTATTTTGTATAAGAGAATTTAAAATTTGGATGTTTAATATTAAAACACCTAAAATGTTATATTAGTATATGTAAAAGTATTCAAAATTTTCTATATTGTTTTTGCAAGATGTGAAGTCACCTACAACTTTTCTAAACAATTTTAGAAAGAAAACATATCTAAAAACATTTGAATTTAACATTGTATAAAAACGGTTTTTCTAGACTATTTTGTAACGAAAACATGTCTACAAATATTTAAATTTAACATCAGTTATGTATATGTGTAGGCTTGTAAGCAAATCAAACTTTTTTGATTTGATTCGATATTCGAATTCGAAATATTCGAATTCGAATTCGAATACGAATAATGTTTTATATTCGAAAGTTAAACGAATCCGAGTTCGAATTTGTAGATATTCGATTCGAAATTTGAATATTCGATTCGTTAACAATAATTATATAAATTTTATAAATTATATATAGTATACATTTTGTTTATAATATATATATATATATATATATATATATATATATTGCTATATTTCTACTATTTTCATGACATAAAAATTAAAACATTATAAATTAACGAATTTTCCTAAAAATATATGAAAAATAAAAATTATTTTTTGTAACTATAATATTTTTTAATTATATTTTTTTTTTTGAAAACGAATTCGAATCGAATCGAATATGTTCGAATATTCTAAACGAATCGAATACGGATCAAAAAATGAGTCCGTTAACGAATCGAATACGAATTCGAATCTTCGAATATTTTAACCAAATTCGAATCGAATCTCTGAGTATTCGCTTTGATTCGATTCGTTTACAACCCTATATATGTGTGTGTGTATATATATATGTATGTATATATAGACGAATATGTAAAAAGAATGTCTAAACAATTTGTTTAAAATATCTAAAATGTTATAAGCCTAATTTTCAGATGATACTGAATTTATGGTGTTACTTCCATCTAACAAAATTTGATTACACACAATTTCAAAATTATTATTATACTTTTTACGTTGTTATGAGGATGTATTGTTAGTTTATAATATTTATAAAAATATTAGTAATTAGACCGATGAAAAATAAATGGACCGTATTTTATTTTTTAAATAAGGGATAAGATTTTGAGTACCATACAAACAGATAAAAGAAATATAAATATTTACCAGCGGTTTTGAGTACAAAAAAAACAGGAAAAAGAAAAACAGATATATACTTTTTGAGTACCAAAAAAAAAAAGGAAAAAGAAAACAGACGATTTTTTTGCATATTCAAAATTAACCAACAATTACTATATATAAAATACATTTAATGATATTGGCGGGAAAAACTTGCTAAATTTGTAAAAAGATTATTCTTTTTTAATAATGATAGATATAGATATAGATATAAATTTTTTATTTAAAGGATTATACTTTATTTCTTGCCGTCAATTTCTTTTAATATGTCCCGTACATTTGCACAGGTAATAATACTAGTTATTACTTTAACAAGGGTGTTTGTACTAGTTTTAATTAAAATGGATACAATCGTGATTTTGGACCAACTGGACCATTGGAACTTTTACCGGAGGGTTGATCGGTTTAGTCGCCGGTACCGTATTTAAGCGGTAACAATGACCTATGTTACATCTTAAAACCACCGACACACACACACAATCTGCTCTCAATGTCATCGGCGGTGAGGTCATGGAGAACGGCGTTCCTGACCCTGAGGGACGAAACCCTGTGTTCACCTCCCGGTGCTACCGTCCTCCGCCTCCTCAACCAGCTCATCTTGTCCCAATCCAATACCCTCATAGCTGCCTCGCTGGACTTGTCGCCTCATGAGGTAGTATTTCTACTTCGGACGTGATGTGATCTGAATTTCTTCCGAATATGGTGATATATATGTATTTCTTCTCCCAGGCTACTTCAGACTTTATGCTGTTGATGGAGTTGGCTGGGAACATTTCTCAATGCCAGAGCGCCGGAGATGTTATTCTGCCATTAACTGAATTGTCTCAATTGGTACTAATCCGTGCAGTACCTGTTTTTTTATTTTTTGTTCAGATTTCCGTGTTATTTCTTCTTTGATGTGTCTTCAATCTCGTAGTGAGGAAGTAGAGCGTGGCCACTTATTCTTGGTGTTGAATGACGCGGGTTTTTGAATTTTCTGTTTTCGTTTCATGGTTTTGGAGTTGAAGTATTTGTTGGTATCAATAAACTCACGATGTTATGTCCTGTTTACCAAGGATGATGTTGATTTTTTTCGGCTTGCAGTACAAGGAGTCTCGGCACTGAGTCTTGGGTTGATGTCAGAAATAACATAATATTAGGAAAAGATAGTAATCCTGAGCTAGTTCATAGAATAATCTAGTTAGATATGAAACCACTGGAAATGATCATAATTGAGTTAGTACTCAACATTAACTATGACTACGTTTTAAGTGTTAGACAATGTGAGTTGGGTCATTCACCATCTCTGTAATAGTTTTTTGTTATTTTGAGTTTTTCTTCCCTTTACACCTGACCTTGGAGTATCTCTAGTGTTACTCATTACTAATTGCGTATTTTATTTTCTTTGCAATTTTGTTCTAAGAAAGGTGCATACTAGTGCATTAATCTGAATAAGAATGTAGAGAAATTAGAATTAGTTGTTAGGTGCCAAGAAGTTCTCAGTTCACGCTGAATGAACAGATGAGCCTAACTAATGCCACTGCTCATCTTTGAATCATTTGCTGCATCCAGATAATTTTATTATGATCTAGAAGATATTCAAACAATATTTATCCATCTGCATTGGATCTATGATACTGCATGAGCAACGCCATTAGGTACCTCATCTTGGATCTTTTCGTGCGTCCTAAGAATTTTATTCTGGTATAGGAGTTCAATGGTCTTACTCAAGAGCCTGACGTTGTTTTGGTATGCAACTCAATGAGTAGGAATAAATGAGATTTACATACTGTGCAAATCGATTTTGATGAAATAATCTTTGTGTATATGCTTTTTAGATCATAGTTTGCAAGATTTACAATATGCTAGCTTCACTATATATATTGAATATAAATTATCCTTATTTCACGAGAAATATCGACTGCCACAGGAATTTTGTTGCTGTGGTTATCATATTGTCTTTCTCATACAGTATCATCTGTCATAACATTACAAATGTGTTGTGCATCTGAATATTTTTGCCTTTATTTGCAGATTCATGGCATCAGCCATTGTTCTTCTTTGGAAATCAATTCAAAGTCTTGGGCTCCTGTGTTTGACTCTTTCAAAAGGATAGTACAAACTCTCATTAGCATGGGCAAATCGGATCGTGTGCTAATTGGAAACATTGCCATACTTAAAGCCACGTTGGACTGTTTAGAAAGTATACGGTGCGAGAGTCCTTCCCCTTCATGTTATATTCCTTCACTCCCTACATAGTTCCTTTCACATGCCTCGATAGTTTAAGCAATAAAATTTCCAAGGAAAATGAGCTCTGCTCCTCTGGTTGCTAGGCAGTTTTTTGTTAGGCTTTACACTTCGGCAACCGGATGTTATATTTGAGCTCCATAAGTCTATTCCTTTCCACTATTTTATTCACCAACCCCAAAACTTCTTTTTTAGTTTATATCTTTTCCTTTTATTTATATTAAAAAAAAAGGTATTGTTGAGGAGCTTGTTTGGCTTGTGTTGTATTTTTATTGATACATCACAACTAACAACACATCTCCATCCATATGTGATGTGCTGCTGATCTACTTTTTCAGATGCCTTTTTGGTTTATATCAAGCAGCTGCACTACTCTCAGAAAATGAACAACTACTGGCTTTTCTTCTTCAAGTGGTTGGTCATTTTCATGGGGAGTCAATATATGACAAACATGTAGCACGTGGAGTTGTATGCGAAGTCCTAACAACCGCATTTGCTATGATTGGTGAGGCATACTCGAGACTGGGTTCTTCTTTACCAGTTGACGCATGGCAGTCAACAATTGAGGTATGTGTAGATGGGCATTCACATACTAAAAGATGCAACCTTTAAATTGCTAACTTAGGTTTTCTTTTTGTCTTAGGTTCTCAGAAAAGTTATGGACATTGTGGCATCTAAGATCCATCTATTGGAGGATAACAATATTGCCATGTAAACTTATCTCTCTTGTTATTCAGAGTTTTGTTTTCAGGAGTTAATTTCCAGGAATCACATGGTGTTAACATCTCGGACAGGTTCTATATTGAGCTACTTCGTTGTCTGCACTTAGTTCTGACAGAGCCAAGGGGAAATCTGGCAGGCCATGTAAGAATTGCTTCTTTTTGACTGAGCAAGCCAGTAATTTACTTTTTTGATGAATTTATCACTTATCCAATAATTTTAGGTGGCTGGCTTTGTAGCAGCATTGAGGATCTTTTTGCATTATGGTCTTTTAAATAAGCCACATGTTGTGAATCAAGTAACTAACCACAAGAAAGAAGTTGGCTCTACTAGCAGAAACCTACATGTTGAAGTATCAAATAGATCGAGAAGTGATCCTTATAGGCCGCCGCACTTGCGAAAAAAAATTGTGGGAAGACAGCAGTTTAGCCATGAAGATGGCACGTTTTCTCCTAAACATGATATTGTATCATCGGACTCAGATTACAGTGATAATGATGGATCAGTGATAGATAAAAGCAGTGCTCTGTTTGCCAAGGCTAGGTTAGCTGCTATTCTTTGCATCCAGGTTTGTGAATTTTCAGTTATTTTCTTAATTTGGGATTCTAAACTTTCTGTCGCAAATTAGGTGCCTTTTAATGGTCTTTTGATTCTCCACATCCTTTTTTCCACTTCTGATTAGCATACCCTTCCACTGAAGTTTAGGGTATGGCTATTAATTGCTCCTACGTGTTCTGTGTGTTTATAGTTAATTTAAGAAACTCAAGCAGGTACAGAAATAGCATTTTCACTTGGGTAATAATTTTCTAATGGTAATAGTGGTCATTGATTTGGAGACCAAACGGAATTTATATTTTCTATCCTCTTAACATTTGGATTTTAATTTTCTGAAAGGATCTCTGCCAAGCTGATCCCAAATCTTTCACAGCCCAATGGACCATGCTCTTGCCATCCAATGACGTGCTACAGCACCGGTGAATCATTTATTTTCCTTGTTTAAGAAATATGCATGTGCTTGTGTGTATCTGTATATTTTCCTTTTGAAATATAAACTTGTAACTATTTCTCTTCCTGCTTTATGCAAGAAGTGTTCTAAGTTAGATAGAAACTTCAAGTTTATTCATGTCATCTATTTATCTTTCTTGTTTGCAGGAAATATGAAAGTACTCTGTTGAGTTGCTTGCTTTTTGATCCTAATTTTAAGGTATGATATATTTTGGTTCTGGAACACAATCAAAGACTAATTGCGCCCAATTTTCTCTGTTTTCCCCTTTTTCTTAGTTGTAGAATAAGGGACGAAAGAGAAAATATGAAAGTGGATTCAACATCTGCTGGGGTTCAAATTCGAATTAAATGAATATTAATAATAGAGGCGTGAAGATAGAGTAGTAAACGGCGGGTTTGTGCAAGAATAAAAATTCCTTTAATTGAAATACCACCCTTCGGATTGAAATAGAGTTTTGAAATCATTATCTTACTTATTATTTTGATTTACTATGGCTTTGATTGATTATTACTTACCAGTGTCTTTCCTGGTCTTTCATGCCTTGAGGAGTTTAAAATGGTTTAATCGAGTAATATATAGTAATTTCACATTACTCTACACAAACTGTTTATATAATGATATATCTCGAATTGCTTAGGTTCGGACTGCAGCCGGCTCTACTATTGTTGCATTGTTGGATGGCCCTGCATCTGTTTCCCTTCAGGTAGCAGAATTTAAGGGGCACTCCAAATGTGGGTCTTTCACAGCACTTTCTAGTTCTTTGGGCCATATCTTAATGCAGCTACATACAGGTGGTAGAATGGGGATTTTTTTTCTTGTTTGTGTTTTCCCATTTTTTCCTTTAAGGATTCACACATTTTATTTTTTGTTTTCTCGAATTAATAGTTTTGGATAAATGTGTATAACCTCCCTACATATGGTGAAGTTGAAAAGAACCCCTGCTAGAACCTGAGCCTAGAAACCTTTGTCATAATGTTTAGTTTTCTAAATCTATTCCTTCTTTATATTATATATTTTATTAGTTATACTATTTTCCTAAGTTAGGTCAAGAATAATGAGTACATTAGTCAATATGAGTAGATGAGACAGACAAAAACATCACATTTCCCCTTGAATATTTCTGGTTTTTATATTGCACATCTGTAAATTTAGTAGAACAAGGACTGTATTTTCTCTGATAAGCGCAAAATTAATCCTGTAAATATGGGGAAGTTGATGTGCTAGCTTTGTAACTTTTGAAGTAGCAATTTTACTTGTGTATTTTTCCTACTTTGGTCCGATAAGCTTTAGGTTTTGGTGAAATTCTGTTTCTGTAAGATCTGAGTTCGAGCTGGTTGATTTCTCATTACCAAAGTGCTGAGCCAAAGATTTAAGTTTACTCATAGATAAAGAAAATGAATAGTTATCGAAGCCTATGTTTGACTTAAAAAAGTTGAATTTATTTTAAAATTTATGCTGCAAGTTGTTTATTGAGATGAAAATTGTATAATTGTGATTTTAGGCAAAATTTTGCGATATGATGTCTAAGTTTGTGTACTTATTATATCAATACAAAGGCATGTACATATTTGGCAACATTGATTATTTGGATAATATTACTGGAATTGCCTTAACACAATGTACATGTAAAAGCGCCAACCTCACAAGACAGAAATTGTTATTTATATTCATGGCAAAATTGTCACCAGAATATTAGAATTTTAGAAGTTGCCTTAGTAATATTGCAAACACCTGCAAAACAAACAGGACCGATTTCGTCTTTTTCCTTGTTTTTGCCTTTTCTTTGCCTGCAGAATTTTTATCAAGGGGTTTTTGGATGCTATAATAGCACAAGTCTTTCTGTCTCTATGAACTTCTTTGAATCATAGGGCTGTTAATTAATTGCCGTAGTTTTCCGATAGCAACAAAACTAATGATTTTTTTTTTTACTGCACAGGTACACTGTATCTAATTAAACATGAAACCCACGGTAGGATGCTCGCATTGTCATTCAAAATTCTGATGCTTCTGATATCATCTACACCGTAAGTACTTCATTTAGGCTCATTCCCAAAAAATATTTTTCCATGTAGTATATTTTTTTGCAATGTCATGTGAAGTCGAAATTGAACCATAGGGATTCTCAGGGATGATTCAAAGCAATTTAGAGCGAAAACATATTTACCAGGTGCTTAGATATGACATCAGCAGTCATGAAAACCTTTAATTTCTGTAGTTTGTATAAGTATTATCTATCACTCTGTTCAACATAGTGAAGTAACTTCTTTAACACTCATTTTTGGGGTCATTATTCATCTAGCAATTTCGATTCTTTTGACTGGTACAATATAGTTGCCTAAGTTGTTATCATTGCCTACCTGACGTAGCGAAAGTGTAAAGGAACGGGAGAATTGAGAGGGAGCTCTCGTTTTTTCTTAATTCAATCAAAATCAATTACCCTAAATGATCATGCTCGTCCAGGAAAGCCAAACGCAATCTCGTCTCCATCACTACCTCTTACTACTTGAATAATCTCCTCTTTGATTAACGAAATGGGACCTTAAGTTGTGAATTGGAGCCAACTGGTCCGAACTTGTTTAGTCGTGCTACAAATTATATACTATGTGTGTCTAACTCTTCTTACATGAATTTTAGTTATTCGAGAATGTCTACAGAGCTACTACCAGGGGTTATCTTCTCAGTTCAATCAACTATCGAAGAGGGTTTTCCACATCAAAGCGATCGAAATAGCTTGCTGGTTAGTATGTATGTTTCCTGCAGTCAAATGGTTCGACTTCCCATTGTCTGGCTTCCTTGGGTCTTGAAAATTATTAGTCCGATTTTCTGTACACTACCGCAACACTTAGTTTCTTACGTGTCATGTTATTGTGCACTTCCATTTAAGCTAGAGGATTATAAACAATCACAATTCTTCAACTCAACGTTATGAAATTTGAGATACTTCTATTGCTTCTATGCTTACAAAAAGAAACATTTTAAATTCCTTCTCTTATATTCAGTTTCGTAGGAATTTATCATAATCATAATTATTCTGAAACCAGTGTGTAAAGCCCCAGTAGTTTTCTTACTGCAACCAGAATGTATTACTACTAATTCTTGATTTGGCACCCTCCGTGTAATTCTGATTAGGATTTTTCATGGTTCACCATCCTTTAATTGTTCGTCCTGCTTTTCTTTTCAATGGAACATTGTGAAGACTTACCTTACTATCAATGTCTTTCGATTTTTTATTGAACAGCTTTTTTCCCATGGTTTCTGGTTGGTGGTTTAGATGCTCTCTGAAAAACATAAATTATTAACTGATTGCTTCTCATATCCGTTTTATTTTTTGACTGTTACAATGTGATGGCATTTAGATAGTGTTTGTGGTACTATGCATGAATCTTTTATGTATTCCTGTTGCTTGCCTTTTGGTCTGGTTTGTTTAACAATGTTGGGTTGCAGAATGATCGCTTGAAAGATCTTTGGATTCTTTCACGTGCACTTTCATATTTATTGCCGTCTGTTATATGTTCTTGTTACAGCTTCGTACACGAATAAAGCTAAATCTTTCTGGTTAATTTGTGCAGGCAGCTGCTATTAATTGTTTATCTCTAGCTCTTTCTGTGTCTCCTTCCTCAACACATGTCAACAGTATGCTGCTGGGAGAAATTTCCACAGGTTTGTATTATGCATCAGTCGAAATATACACAACTTGCAATGCATTTGAGTGGGTATTCAATTTGCCTGTTTAGTCAAATTGATATATGTGTTGGGGAATGTAGAAATGATACTTTGACATCATATTTTTCTTCTTGGTGTATTGAGGTGGGCAGTGGTAGAAGTATAGTTACCATTGTAATTATACGAGAACATAAGCTTGTTTCCTCTAATTTGGATTACTTCAAGATCTGTCCCTTTAAGTAGTAATCTTTAAATTTTGGTGTAATATCTTTTATAATTTTGGACATCTATTCCAACTTTCACCAGAATTGTGTAATTTTTATTGAGATTGCTAATTGGACCCATGGCTTCTTGTTTCCCAGAAATTTAGGAATTTCGGTAATTCGAAGTCACCAGGATTGACATGTGAATTTCGGAGTTCAATATTAAGTAGTATTTTTTACGCACAGCTTAGTGCTGGGCAGGTGACAAATTGGGGCCTAGTGCTTAGGCAGGTCATAATCAGAAGAAAAGGCTAAGTGGTTGTGTGAAGCCTAGTGCCAAGGTGGGCATTTTTATGTTTAGGTTTTTTTCTGCGCCAAATGATCAAATCCCCATTTTATTGGCACGTTTGCACCTCCTCGGTCACAGTAAGCAATTTTCAATAAAGCCACACAATCTTGGCCAGAATCAGATTTAGATGTCTTTATTTTAAAAGATATTGGAACAAAACTTGAATTGACTACTTAAAAGATTAGATTTCCAAGGAGCACAAAAAAACATGAAGTGACTACTTAAAGACTAGATCTCCAAGACGAACAAACTAGAGAAAGAAAATTCATTTCCCTCTTCTTCAATCTCCTGATTTTGTCAAAATTTTAAGCAGTACTGTTTAGCTATGTGAAGTGTGATTTAGAGGAAGGACATAAAATAGCCCCAAAAATAATTATATATTATGTATACAAATAATAATTCCTCCAGAATTTCACAGAACAGTCCCTAACCTTTACCATTTCCATTAATACTATTAAAATTTAATTGATTGTTAGACTGGTTTCCTTTCCATTTTCATATCAAGTTTAAGCAATCATTGAAATGTGGTTGTAACAGACATAATTTGTTAATTTAACCAAGGAAATAAATTAAATCCACTAATTTTTCTTAATCATAGAAGAGGTGGGTGGGATNNNNATTTAACTTGTGCATGATGGTGTATTTTAAGGATGTTGTAGCGATTCTCCCTTTTTTACTTCTAAAATTCTCATATTTCTTGTTTAGTCTGTATTTTTATGAACATAACTGTTCTCAAGGGACTTTGAGGTTTATTGGTTTACATTGATGTAATTATTATCTACCAGGATCACTTGAAGGTCAGAAGAAGACTGGTGTACTGAATATCTTATTTCGATATTCTGAACAATTATCAATCCCACAAACAAGTTTAGAAGCGTTTCAGGTAACAGCTATTCTGTTGGAAAGTATCTCTAGTTCTATGGTTAAAAGTTAAATATGAAGTGTTGATTCTATTTTAAGGTCTATTGACAATTACTTAACCTTGAAGTGTACCGTAGGCGGTAAGCCTCACACAAGAAGTAAGAAAAAGCATTCATGTATATGCATCTTGTTATAAAATCTTTGTGTTATTTAGCCTTACAAAATGATCTGGGCTGTATAAGGTTGAAGCTAAACATGGGGTTGTAGGGTTGATGCAAGCCCTATTGTGGCCTACTTTTTGGTCCTATTAATATTGAGTTTGAAGTGATCCTACACCTCCTTTGTCAAGCTCTAAGTCGCCCCTGACCTGCTGGGTTAGGTGGCTGGGTTAGCACCCATTTGATACAAAATTCATGACTTCGTAGTACCTTGATTCTCTGGATTTTGCTTTGATACTGCTGCATTTTGTTGTATCTCTAGAGTTTTCATTTTCCATACTCTCCTTTTGTCATTAGAATTTTCGATCCATCTTCAGTCATAACAGCTTACATCCACTTTATTCTTCCTTGTGCTTGTTGCTTGTTTCCAGTCTTCTACTTCACCATATATCACTTACATTAAATAACCTTATACTGTCTATCTGTCCTTACGTTGAACATTTAAACTTATGCATCTGCAGGCTCTTAAAGCTGCGGCACACAATTATCCGAATGTAATGGCTTTGTGTTGGGAACAAATTTCCTCAATTACTTACCGAGTTCTGAGCTCGGGTACAGATGTTCCTGTGAAATCTTGGAGGGCTGAGGTTGACAACACTGCTGCCCCAGTTAAGGAGAGAGGCACAGCAGCTGCAGTCAAGGTGGACCCAGCATCCTTAGAGCATCCACAATGCTTTGGGTCTCTTTTTGCATATGTGGCAAATAAATAGACATAAGTCTATAATGACATGGACAAACCCAAGCTAAAAAATCCAAAATCTATCCAATGCGGAAAAAAAAAAGTATTAGGTCTAGAATACCTAACAACCAATAAAAATACAATAATAGTAAATAATTGCTAATTGTAAGGTTCACACTTGGGTCCAAAATATAAAAATACAATAATAGTAAATGATTGTTAATTGTAAGGTTCACACTTGGGTCCAAAATAGACCCAAGAGTGGACTAGGTCTCTTTTTTTTATTGCCACATAAGCTGGACTAGGTCCACTTTTAATTGCATTGTGAAACACTTTTTTATAGACTAGGAATATTTCCTACATGGAATGTGATTTTTTTTAAAGAGACCCAAAGCATTGTGGGTGCTCTTACAGCATAGACATTTTTCATCCTCAGTATCCACTCTTATAATCAAATGACAAATTTGGGATCATTAGCAATCTTCATGCCAATGTGCATTTTTTTTTTCATATACACACCATGTATGTGATTTAATATCTTAAATCTGGAGAACGGCAAGTCCTGAAAGGGTATATTGATATGTTTCGTAAATGGTGGCGGAGATAATATTAGGATGGACTGCAGTCTGTATGATTGCAATGGAATATCAATAACATGCAACCACAGCATACTTGATATTTTTCAAACAAGATATCTATCTAATAATCCACGGTAGTAATGCCTTGCCCGGGACACCTCCATTTCCGTTTTTATGGTTTCAAAGTTATGTATCCCCAGTGCATATTTTATTATATCCTCAATCCCTTTCAGTCCTTTACCATGCAAGTGTGAGATTGGTCCATTGTGAACTAACACTTGTTCACCTGGTGAGGATGTGTTTGGTTGTCATTATCCTACAAAGTTCTTACAAGAGTATCAGGTGGAGTGAACTGTGCATATATTCTTTATCATATGCTGGGCCAAAGTGTATGCCTTTTGTATGGACCTAGAATATCAATGTTGGTTGCTGGTTCTGCTTTTGGTAAAATAGTATATATATTGCACGCGTTCATTGTAACTTGCATGCGAAGAACTTTTATGAATTTGATTTATCATATATGGTCCCTTGATATAAAACCATTTGTGCAGGTTCTTGATGAGTGTCTTCGTGCGATTTCTGGTTTTAAAGGAATAGAGGATCCTTCAAATGATAAAGTTCTTGATAGTCCATTTACATCTGACTACATGAAAACAACAACAATTTCATCCGCACCATCGTACAACTTAAAGATCCCTACATCAACTGATGATGAAACTAAAGCATATACTTTAGCAAGTGAACGCTGGTCTGAAGCAATAAACAAGCATATGCCTCTTATTATCAAACATTCTTCAGCTATGGTTAGTTAAATAAATTTATATTTTCGTTTTGCACCTTTGTCTATAATTTATTTTCCTCATTCAAAAGATAAAAAAATAAAAAAATAAAATTATGGGAACAGTCTTAAATTTGAAATCTCCTAATAATCCATGTTCTGTAAATGCAGAGTTTGATAACACTACTATGTCAATGTTAGATTCATGAGCTTCATATTAAATCAATTAAATTTCTTCTTGTTGCTTACACTTTTATGCCCTAGATTCCTGACAGCTCTGTTGCACACCAAAAATGTTAGTGATTGGATCAAATAGATCATAAATTATTCAAATGAAATTTTTTCTTATCAGGAAGTGGAAAAATATTTCCCAAATATCACTTTATTAATTTGTTAATGTGGAAACCCAAAAAGGCTATTAGTTGTAACAGGCCTGACAACATGGATGATTGAGTTAGCAGCTGTGATTGTTGGAACCAAATATTGGTGTAATGTTCCTTTTTGGAAGGAGAAATACTTCCTAACACAAAAGGAGATGATGAACTTAATGGCATTTCTTCCATTTCCATTATTTTTGTCAGTCATTTGTTGACTAATGATAAATGGGCTTGTTAGAACCCATCCCTAAAACTAGCTCAAAGGAGAGTGTCCAACCACCCTTATACACAATAACAACCCAATGATTAATCAATGTGGGACAAACATAAACTTCTAACACCTACCCTCACGCGTAGCGTAGCAATCCAAACATGCCTCGAAACAAACAAACATTGGTTCTTTGATACCATGATAAATTGTCTTGGGTAGAACTCATTCCCAAAAGCTAGATCAAAGGGAGAGGGTGACCAACTTATGCAGAGTAACTACCCAATAACTAATCGATTCGGCCTCTGGGACAAGCATAAACTTCTAACAAGTAATATTGAGTAGTTTGGTCCAATTTGAATTCATTTCAATGGTGAGTGCGACATATTTTTTGCCTTTGGGTTTTTTTGGCCATGTTCTTGAGATAACCGTTTCTTTAGACATTTCTGAGTTAAATTGTCCATTTTGTCGCTAGTTTACCTTTTCAGATTCGGTAAATATATTGCCTCTGAGAAACATGTCACATCCTAAAAATGAACCGGGCTACTGGCATTTTCATGTAAAAATAAAAAATAAAAAAATTGCAAAGTCCATGAGGGTACGGCCTATTTTTTAGTCAAAATGGCTGAAGATCTGTTTGTTTACCATGGCTAAAACCATTTCCTAAATTTTGCAATTTGGCAAGTTAGCAATTGTTTCATTTCCTCTTTGATTACTTAACCCCATGGTGGACTTGTTAAAAGCTTAAAATGTATCTGAATTTATCCATTTGTATTCATGCTGCAGTGAGTATGTGTTAGTATATATTGTGTAGAAACAGAATAGTCATATTAGGAAATATAATATATTCTATCTACAATTAAGGAAATTTGATTAGGATTTGATTAGTATTATTATTCTAGTAGTTGTGTACACTTTGGAATATATGAAATTCATAGATCTCAGCTCATAACATGGTATAAAGAGCCAGAAATTTATTTGTAGTCTAGGGTTTCATTTTTTTTAAGAAACAACCCAACCTAGGGTTTCATTTCATGGATTTTTCAAGTCTCACCTCCCGCCCAGCTTGCCTCACCAGCCGGAGCCGCCTTTGCTTCTCCGGCGGTTCTCACGCGCCGGCGCATGGAGGCTTGTGCATTGCCAGAAATTTTTTTTGGCCGACTTCCAGTTGCTCGCAATTCTGTGAGCTATTTGCTGCTCTTCTCGGTTTCATGTTTCAGGGGCTGGGCAATTCAGTTTTGGTTTTGGCTTTGGTTTCAATCATTTTTGTGTTCTGTTTTGTTTTGGTATTTCAGTATTTGCTATCGTTCATCTCGCGTAATTTTTTGGCTGATATATATCATGGCGGAGACTAAAGTTGCTTCTGAAATTGTTCTTATTTTTAACAAACTTACTGTTAAGCTTAATGGCTTCATTTTTCTTGGTTGGAGGAAAACTTTTACGGTCCATTTGCGAAGCATTGATAAGGACGACCATCTTGATTTGGATCCTCCTACGGATGATACCAAACTAGCCTGGCTCCGAAATGATGCAAAGCTATTGGTCCATAATCAAAATTCATTGAGCCTGACATCCTCTCATTAATCAATCACTGTGAACTTGTCAAGGAATTAATGTCTTACTTGACTTTCTTGTACTCCGGTCGTAGTAACATATCCCGCATTTACTCGGTGTGTGAGACCTTCCATAGGGGCGAACAACAGGATAAAACTCCGACGGCATACATTATGGAGTTCAACGGAGTTCATGAAGAACTCAATTCACTCCTTTCGTTGAGCGCAGATGTCAAAGAGATGCAACTTTTCCGTTGTCATTAGTTTTCTTAACTGGCTACAGCCTAAATTCGATACATTTAAGACTCAACTTATATCTGAATCTACCATTCCTTCTTTACAAGAAACATTTGCACGCTTTCTTCTTACGGAGAGTATTCAGGCACCACGTATTCTGATCATTCTAGTCATTCAATCATTCAATCCTGGGATGGGGCCATCCTACTCATTGTTTTGTTTATGTTGATGATATTGTGATTACTGGTAGTGACTATGGGAACTTAGGAGTTAAAAACTTTTCTTCAAGCCCATTTCCAGATCAAAGATTTGGGACCTTTGAAATATTTTCTTGGTGTAGAAGTCATGCGGAACAGGAAAGAATTTTTTTATTTCAAAGAAAATATGTTCTTGTCAACTCAAAGAAACAGGAAAGTGGATTTATATTAGGCTCTCATGATCACTCTAGGTAGTATGCTTCACTGATGCAGATTATGCAGGCTGCAAAGATGATAGAGATTAACTTTGGGTTACTGCATTTATGTTGGGGAAAATTTAGTTTCTTGGCAAAGTAAGAAGCAAAATGTAGTTTCTAGATCAGTTGCTGAAGCCGAATATATGCAATTTGTGAGGTTGTATGATGCATCAATTGATGAAAGAAATTGGCTTTTAACTCTCTGGCTTTGGCCTGATAATATAATCAGCTGCTCTTCATATTGCAGCCAACCCCATATTTCACGAATGAACTAAACACACCGAAGTTGATTGTCATTTTATTCGTGACAAGATCGAAGAACGGTTCATCATTACACAGAGCATGTCAAATCAGAAGACCAACTGAGAGACATATTTACGAAGGCTGTAAATGGGGCTGTAAATGGAGTGCGGATTGATAGCATTTGTAACAAGCTGGGCATAATCAATGTATATGCTCCAGCTTGAGGGGGAGTGTTAGTGTATATTGTGTAGATATAGAATAGTCCTTTTAGGAAATAATATATTCTATTTTATCTACAACTAAGGGAATTGATTAGGATTATTATTCTCCTAGTCGTGTATATAAATAGGGCTCTCTTGTACTTTTTGGAATATATGAAATACACATACTTCAGCTCATAACAATATGAAACTAGTAGCTACATCTTACCTTTTATGTATCACATGTTTAGTATATCTCACTTTGCTCTTTTGGTAAGGTAAGAGCTGCATCAGTGACCTGTTTTGCTGGAATGACTTCTTCCGTTTTCTTTGCCCTGCCCATGGATAAACAGGAATTTATTATAAGTTCTTTGGTAAGTTCTCTAATAAAGCTCAAACTCTCATATGACGTGAAATATGTTTAGCTCATTTCATACTTCATTTTTATTCAAAACCATCCCTTTAAACCCCACTATTGGAGGCAGGTTGATATACTTTATTTGGTAACTTTATTGTATTAATTTGTTGCAGATTAACGCTGCTCTAAATGATGAGGTTCCTTCAGTTAGGTCAGCTGCTTGTCGAGCCATTGGTGTTATTGGATGTTTCCAACATATTTACAATAGGTATAAATGATGTTAACCATGAATTTATTGGTAACTAGTAATGGAGGACAATCCTTACTTTTACGTTCCTAGCAGTGTAGAGGTTCTGGAAAAGTTTATCCATGCTGCAGAGCATAATACGCATGACTCACTGGTTTCTGTAAGTTTTCCCCCCTCTTGCCTCCTTTCTCTAAATTTGATGTTTTTATTTATTCATTTATTTTTATTTTTTTATTCTAAAAAATTCCTTCTCGCCTTGCCTTGCCTTGCCTGGCCCGCTCCTCCCCCACAACAGTAAATATCCATTATTTTAACTGTTATTTTATGTATAATTATATACTAATTACCAAGTCATTTTTAAAGGGACCTGAAAGTATCTTGAAGGCATGATATAGGCACCTGGCAGCCTACCTGTAACTATTTCATATTTCCTGGTCGCTGCACATTTCATTTAACATTTCAAAATGTGTTCAATGACAACTTCCAGGTGCGTATTACAGCTTCGTGGGCCTTAGCAAACATATGTGATTCTCTTAGTCATTGTAGCGATTCACTTGATGCTGGAAAAGGTTGTGTGACAGTGTTGGAATATAATATCTACTTTTCTTTAACTCAGTTTCTGTTCTCATATCTTATGTTATTATTTTGACAGTGTCGAGGAGAAGTGGTGAATTGATATCATTGCTAGTTGACAGTGCCTTGCGGCTGGCAAGGGATAATGACAAGGTAGGTATGCAAAGTTCTTAATATTTTAGCTAAATCAGGTTATTCTTTGAACATATATGAATATGTACGGCCTTGTATAAATAGAGTGATGTTACCTTTGACTCATAAGTTCTGGAGAGGTTATAAGATCGATTGATTCAAAGAGAAATCTCAATAGAAAAGCCTGTCAAACTGGCTTCAAATGTCTAATATCTACATGTTTGGTCTGGACCAGTCTCCTTCTTCCAAGTTCATCTTGATACATACTCTAGCTTTATTGACCTGTTTCTGTTTCATGCGTTATAGGTAAAAGCAAATGCTGTTAGGGCTATGGGAAACCTTTCAAGGTGTATCCGGTTTACAAGTCCAACACTTGTGCATGATGATCCACTGGATCATACACATATTGCAATTAAAAATGTGCCCAAGGATGATACTGAAGAACGGTCAGTCTCGTTCGCTTCAGCTTCTACGAGGAATCTCACTTGTCTTGAACAGATGGTGCAGACATTTCTATCTTGTGTTACAACTGGGAATGTAAAGGTTTGTGGAAGTTTACTGTGAGTGTTGCTACATGTTTAAAGCATTATTGACTAAATCAGTTTTCTTGAAACTGAAAATTCATGACAGGTCCAGTGGAATGTATGCCATGCATTGAGCAATCTATTTTGCAACAAAACTTTGAAACTGCAGGACATGGACTGGTGAGGGCTTGCTTTTTATCTGCGTATTTACTTCTATTGGAAACTATATAGAATACTTCATTTCTGTCTGTGGCACTGTGAATACAGCAAGTGATTGTTTGCTGAGAAATGAAGAAGACGTGATTTTTTGCAACTGTAAACTTATATTGAGCTTGATAGTTTCTTCAATCAAGGAAATATTAGTTTATTCCATCATAGACGATTAACATTTCATCGAGTCCATGTTTTGGTTGCACTTTCCAGTTCGAACTGGTCTCGTTCAAAATCTGAGGTGGTGGGCTCAAAGAGTTGTATTGTAACCTCTCTCAAATTATGCTTTAGATCACACATGCATCTTTTACCGCTTTAACCAGAAATAATTTGACTCCTGATTTCTTACCTGAATCATGAATCGTAAACCTGTAATTTAGTTTCTGAATTCAGGTATGAGTCTTGAGATCTTTTTTCGGTTTAAGTCCTGGAATGGGAAAATATGTCATGTTCCATCTTGGAAATGAGAAACTCATTTACTGGTTGTAGTTCAAATTTGAGTCCCATCACAGCATTCCCACCTTTGATTACTAACAGTATAAAGAAAGTTCTTCGTCAAGACATTGACTGGTTTAAAGTAGCATCCATCTAAATGTCATGAACATATTTCTTGTTTCTTTTAAATAATAATTAGGGAACTTATTTGTTGCTCATCAACAGTTGTAGCCATAAAGGATATGTTGACAATGCTAATAGATGCATGTATTTCAGACTAGATTTTTACCAGAACGAAAGAGAAATAATTTTAGACATGGCATATTAGCTTATAGGATTTAGTAAATTATACAGGTATCCATCATTATGCTACTTTTGCTGGAAGGGAAGCCTATCCGAGGATTTAAAGAGATGGAATTTCATTGTTTGTTGTTAGTTGTAGGCATAAATTTACATATTCATTCTTTTACTTTGCAGGGCTGCTTCTGTTTTTAGTATCCTTTTACTACTGCTTCGGGATTCTTCTAATTTCAAGATTAGGATACAAGCTGCAGCTGCTTTGGCTGTACCAGGAACTATAGATGGTAAGTTACTTACAACTTAGAGATAGTTCTTATTTAACTATCAGCACCCTCCTTTGTTAGTGATATCTCCCTCGCAACTGCTATTTTATTTGTTTCATTGCCCAGTATATTCCCAACAGGTTAAGGTCTGGGGGGTCAGTTGTACGCAGACCTTACCCTTGTAATTATACAAGGAGGCTGTTTTCGTAGCGACCCAAGGTGCATTGCGCCATTTGATATATATATATATATTTTTTTCTAGAAACTTCACTAATAGAAGAAGCACTAGAATTTAATTGAGCCATTTTGATCTAGTCCATTATTAGCACTATGCCCGGAGAATTGTCAACAATGACTCTTCCAGCTCCATTTGATTTATGAAGCGCAGCTAATCCCTAAAAGTTAGCCATTTGAAAATTCTCTCATTTCTTGGTTCTGTAATGTTTCTGTAATATCTAACATACGAAGCAGCAAAGAGAGGCTGCTCTTGACCAAGAAGTAGAAAGATACCTGCAGGGCTTGCAAAAAGATTGTGTTGAGGGGTCCTGAAGTTTAAGATGATATCGTATATTTGACTAGTATTAGCAAATACAGATTGTTTGAAGACTCATAGTGTAACTCGAATTGCGCGTAACAAAAGCAATGTCTTATGCGGTGTTATGGCCACCACTAACATACTAAAACTTCCAATGAAGGCTGAGCTAAGAAACTGATTGTGCTTGGGAAGATTAAGAAAGAAGGTCCTGTATAGCGCGGAAAATTATTTTCAATGCATTATGCTCCTGATGAATGTGGATTGGTGAACTACTCATCAATTTGAATTTGTTGAGTTATGGCTCATCTAACCTTTCTTTTCCCTACTTGATATTCCTTTTAAGTTGCGTTTTATGAGGACGTCTTTTATGTAAAGAGTGAGTCACTCACACATCTGGGTACGCATCATGAGTAATATTAATGAAAAGGTGATAATTTTAAGTATAAAATTTTCAATGCCCGATTGAAAATTTTCAATCGGGCATTGTACTACTACAAACTGGGTACGCATCATGCGTACTAGTTATTAATGATAACTAGTACTACTACAATGCCCGATTGAAAATTTTATACTTAAAAAATTAGAAATAAAAGTTTTTATTTAAATATTTGAATGCTCCTTAAATTTTTTATTATTTTATTTAAAATGACATCACTACCTATAAGATTTGCTCGTTCTATTATTTTCTAACTTATATCATATAATTGGCTAGATAAACAAATTTAATTAGTAATTAATGATTTTACTATTTTTCAATGATGATATATTATATAATTTAATTTTTATTTATATATGCATTATGGATAAAGAATCGAAGATCGTCAAAAGAAGATTAATTTGATATCACATATAAAAAATCAGTAACAAATAAAAAAGTTATTAAGTTTTAAAATATGTTTTATAATTTAAGTTGATTATGTGTTTTATAATTTTAAAAGTCCTAATGGACGTGGATAAAAGTCCAAATCTACATGAATTACTCTGAAGCACAGGATGTGACACATGATTACGAAGCACCAAAAGTTGACACATAGGCATGGAAAACTATGCATTTACATATAAGGAGGGATGTTGATAATGGTAATTAGGGTATTATTTTTGTCGTGACATCCACTCCTTTTTTAAAAGTGGAATGTTGATCGTGTCAATTATGGTTTGTAAATCATTTTGTTTCTTTCATCCTAACTCATATGCTGTCTGGATGGTGCAGATTATGGAAAATCTTATTACGATGTTGTCAAAAGTGTGGAGCATGTAGTTGAGAACTTCAAATCTGATAAGATTTCAGAGCCTTCTAATTTCAAATATTGGGTCGTGCTTGAAAAGCAGGTCAGATCAAGGAAATTACTTGAAATAGTGTGGTGTAGTTGCTAGCTTCTTTTTGAACGAAGTGGAAACATTGTGAAATTGCTACTAAAGTTTTCACTGTCGTATTGATGAAAGCCTTTTCATTTAGATTTGTCTTTTCCCTTTTGAGGAGATATCTTTTACTAAAATGTACAGTTCTTTGAAATTTCTTTTGCAAACAAGTCTGCAAAAGTTTCGCGTAAGTTGATATTGTCACGAGTTTCTGAAAGACTGATGGTTATAGCCTATCATGTCCATTTGTAGCAGGCATTCTTCGTAGTATTTCTATGGATTCCACTTACTTTTAATAATTCCATTTAAATATGGCTTGTGGGGTCAACATTTGTTTTGGTAATTTTTGTTTTTTACAGTTGACTTCAACCATGTTGCATCTGCTAAGTCTTGCTGCCAAGTCCGACCACCAAGCTATACAAGGTTTTCTAGTGAAAGTAAGATTAATTTATAGTTCACAAACCGTATTTATGTAGTTGGTCACACCTCTGTTCTATATGTTTGCTATATGGTCCCTTTATGTAAATTTATTTTGTAATTGTTGATCGAGACATCGAGTAATATAGGATCAATTATTTTATTTATTTGTTTATTTTCTGTAGAAAGCATCATTTCTCGAGGTCTGGATTAAGGATTTGTGCTCATCACTTGGGGAAACAAGTAACTTGTTTGATGAGGCAAAAAAAGTGGTGTCTACGGAACAGAAAAGGGACGCAGTATTGAGAACTATACGGTCACTGATTGATGTCTACGAATGCTGTAATTACCGACAAATTGCACAAAAGTTTGACAGTTTGGCCACTAGCTTGTTATAGAATGTGTCGTCTAGTCAGTAATTGTAAAATGGTTAAAGGGTTTCTCAAATAGTAGACTGCATTTTATTTGAATGAGGAGCTCCCTGTTTTTTATTTCTTATTTTCCCCTTCCCTCAACTTTTGTGATTGCCGATTTGTTAAATGGATCGCTAAGAGCATGTTTGTTCATGGAAATTTTTTGTTTTGTTTGAATTTTTTGGTTTGATTTGGTTAATTTTGAAAAAAGTGGTATGATTAATTGTTAGTGGGAATATTAAAATAATATTTAAAATAAAATAATTAAAATTGATTTGATGTAAAAGTAGGAGAGAGATGATTGAAGTGATGGTTAGTTAAAATAATGTGAGTGGATGAATAGTGAATTAAGGTTGATGTGGTGTGTATGAATGATTGGTTGATTAATTTAATTATATTAATAATATTGATGATAGTGGAGTTGAGTTAAAGTTTAGTTAAAAAAAGTGGTTGAGTTAAAATGTTGAAATTTTTTTGAAAACTTTTCATAAACAAACATGCTCTAAATGCTGTTGAATTTCATGAACAAAACGTACACATTATGTTGTCTTCATTAAAATATTCTTATAATGTAGTGCAAGTGTGAAAACTAGTGTGAATAAAGGCATTGATTTGGTAGTGTGTGCCATATCATTTTTCATAGTGCAACGACACCGTTGTCTATAACTAGTGTTGCATGTTGTACGGCAAATAGGTTCGGTCTCGAAGGTTGAAGGCTATGTTTGGTAGACAAATCAGCTAGCTTATAGCTTATTTGGTTAGCTAATAAGCTTCTTGTGCTTAAATAAGACTATGACTATGTTTGGTAGATAAATAAGTTAGTTTATATCTTATTTGGTTAGCTTATAAGTTCCCTGTATTCAAATAAGTTTCGTTTGGTAGGACGAGCTTTATTAAAAAGCTCGAGCTTATTTGATAAGCTTCTTTAGGTAGCTTTTCAAATAAGCTAGTTGAATTTTTTATTTCAGCTATCTTATCAGCTAATTTTACCAAACAGTTTTATCATATAAGCTACCTTTTCAGCTATAAATCATAAGCTATAAGCAATAAGCTAAAAAATTACTGATAAGCTATAAGCTAGCTTATCAGTTAGTTTTACCAAACATAGCCTATGTTTGGTAAAATTAGTTGATAAGCTAGCTGATAGCTGATAAGCTAGCTTATGGTTTATATGTAATTTTTGAGCTTATAGTTTATGACTTATAGCTGAAAAGCTAGCTTATATGATAAAAGCGTTTGGTAAAATTAGCTGATAAGCTAGTTGAAATAAAAAAATTCAACTAGCTTATTTGAAAAGTTACATAAAGTAGCTTATGAGATAAGCTCGAGCTTTTAAAAAGCTCGTCCTACTAAACGAGGCTTATTTGAATACAGGAAGCTTATAAGCTAACCAAATAAGTTATAAGCTAGCTTATTTGGCTTACCAAACATAGCCTAGGTTTCGTTTAGTAGGACGAGTTTTTTTAAAAAGCTCGAGCTTATCTCATAAGTTTCATTAGGTAGCTTTTCAAATAAACTCATTGAAATTTTTACTTCAGCTAGCTTATCAGCTAATTTTACCAAATACTTTTATCATATAAGCTAGCTTTTCAGCTATAAGTCATAAGCTATAAGCTATAAACTCAAAAATTACTGATAAGCTATAAGCTAGCTTATCAGCAATCAACTAACTTATCCGGTAATTTTACCAAATATAGTTACCATCCATATATGGGAGGGCCAACATGAATTTATCGTCTGACCAATGACGTACTTACACCAGTGTGAGTATGTGTTGATCTATCGTCAAGTAGGTTAAATTTGTTCCTTTTTAATATTTTTGAAAACTTTTGCCGACATACAATATTAAAAAATAAACTATACATGCCTCATTTATAAACAAGTCATATTGCCCTCTGAAAACTACATATACGTGTATTAAAAATTATTTTAATTCTTACTGCCCCTTTTCATTGTGAAACTCTCCCTCGGCACAGAACCAAAAACTCAATTTTCCAAAACCCACCCCCGACCCCCATGGTCCACATTCATGTTGACAGATGGGGCTTGTGTGACGGCCTTCTGCCTAGCCTCCTCCTTTTCGGTCGTGGTGTTGTGTGGCCGTCCCGGTCGCACCGCTCTCGTCATTGGCAGCGGAAGCTTCATCTTGAACTCGACCGACCCGCTCGCATCCCCTTTCAAACTCGCAGAGGTGCTGCTTGTCTACAGGCCACCGGACAGCTCTCTTTCGGGCTCGGGCTGATTCTCAGTCGTCTCTTTCGGGCTCGTTTTCAGCCTGCAAATCACAACACAAAGGTGAATCACAACAAACCTAATGAAATGAACAACAATAAAGGGCTGAAAGTAAGAGATAAAAGGGAAAGAAAAAATCTCCCTTTCGTTTGCCGGAATCTCGCTGGATATTGAAGACACGAAGTCTCCCGGGCTCAGATAGTCCTTCTTTCCGGCACCCTCGGCTCAGTCACGGCTCGGTGGTGGTCAACGAACGGCGACCCTGGTTCCTCATCCCGCACTCCGGGCTGCACCTTACCCACGAGCCCAGCACCAGCCTAGCCTAGCCCCGTCACCAGGCACTCTCCTCCGCACACGGAGTCACCGAGGCACCACGAAAGGTCCTCTGACCGACGAGCAAAGGAGGCGACAACGGCGGCTCAGCGGCGGCACACCGGTGGCTCACACTACGGCTCTCACGGCAACACTCACCTCTCACACACTCCAAAGTTCACGAAGAACAAAAGGAGAGGACAAGAAATCACTCGGGGTTTTTCACTCACAGAGAGAGAAAGGGCGCCTCGAACAGATAGAGAAGAGAAGAGAGTGGGAGTCTTCTGTCGTGTTGTAGGCGGAGAGATAGAGATATGGTATTTAAGGTGTAGTGAGTGGTTGGGATTTAATCCCCAAATCCAACGGCTCTAAGTAAACTGGGTAAGGGCCAGGCCCAGACGAGATTTGGGCTGTGACATCCTTGGGCCTGAGAGTTGGGCCAAATTTCCAACACGTGGATTGGGGCTTGCGACGACAGCTCTCTGCGGCGAGACTAGTTGGGATGACTATTTCGGCTTTTGGTTTCTCACCCGTCTAGAGCCTTCTCCGTGGGGACTCGGATTTGCTTTCGAGTTTTGTCTACTCGTCAGATCTAAATATCCGATCGAGCTTTGGATTGGAGTTTTTAGATTTGGGGACTTTAGATATAGTTCTCATTTTGTCTTTGAATTCGGAGACTGACTTTTGTGTTAGGTTGGGTGGCATCAACAATAGGATTGCTAGAAGTAGGGGATGATTTTGTCTAATTTTTTATTGTATATATGTTATGTTTATTTTTATTGTTATTTTGGTTGTTAGTCCTATTGTATCTGGGTCGTCGTCTCTTATTGAAGTGATTTATCTATCGTGTTCGGAGTGTTTGTGTTTTAGTTCTCAAGTCCCTTTGTTGATTGTGTAATTCTAAGGTGAGGTTGTGGTGTCAGTTGTCATCTCAGCTATGTTGTTTGAGGAAAAAACAAATTATAAACAAAAAAAAATGTAATTTAAAAATCAATGACAAAATTAAATCTTATATCAACCATTCATTGTCACACCCCGCTTTACTAGCTTTGAAAAATTAGAGTAAAATTTTTGCTTTCATTTTTGAAAGATTGTGCGAGCTTGGTTTTCAAAAATACTAACTTGTTGCGGGATGTCACAAATAAAAACTTACTTAACTTGCTCACAGACATATATAAAACACGCAACCAAACTATCCGCTACGGATAATGAAATTAAACATGCAATGTCTGAACTGTCTCGCACTGTCTAGTCTGCTAGCGGAAGCATCCGAAATACAGAAAATACATACATACATATCCGAATAATACATGATCATAAATACTGGGACATAAAATGTGCGTAAAAATGTCCAAGACTCTCATGACCACGCTTTGCCACGTCTGTGCTCATCCAGCACGCTCGACTCCGTTTCCTGAAAAACACAATGGGGGCGTGAGCAAACCACTATGCTCCACAAAGACCAGTACTGAATAAAACAACATTTATAATAACGTGTCATGAACATAAATATATAAGAGCTTAAACTGTAAACTTTTCTTTTCTTGCTTTACTGTGGTCAAAAGACCCTCGGCCCTTAGGTCGGCCGCTCGTGTGCACACCCCGATGGGATATTACAAGGAAATCTATCCAGCTTCTTCAAAAGGTCCCTCCGGCGCCACGTGAACGTAGTGCCATCAGTTCTTAAGGCCCTTGGACTCAACTGTTGGGATCTGTGAGGATCTCGTTATGTACAAATCACGAATTCAATAGCAAACGTAAACCTATGCGCAGCGGATCTAAAGGTTTGACGTAGAGAACTTACAGCTTAAAATATATGTAAATCTGGCTGACCACGAACGGTTCACCGCAATTGATTGACCGCAAATCACGTCTTGGGTTGCACGAACAAGATCAGATCAAAATCGGATCAAACAGATGCAAACAGATCAAAACGAATTTTTGCAGTCAGGCTCCTTCCGGCGGCGCGTAAGGGCGCGTGCGGCAACAGAATCCAGCGATGTCGGCGGTGATGGAAAGCTCTCGTCGAGACGGTCGTCTGGGTATACTGTACGTCTCAATCGGACTTCCGGTTAGTTCTGTAGGTCAAAATATATTTCGTCTCGGTTTACCTACAGATCTTCTACTGTATTACTCAATATACCCTTCTTCAACTTGTACCAGTGGAGCAACAAGAAGAAGATAAAACTCGAATGAGATCTAGAGAGAGAGAGGCGTGTGAGGCGTGTATCTCGTGTGAATGAGACTTCTGTTCTCTTCTCATGAGCTTAATGATGTATATATAGAGCTACAGTAGGGACCCTAAGGAGATTAGGAAAAGGGCTCCTTAATTAATTAGACTAATTGTGGGCCAAGCTCACTCCTCTAATTAATTAAATAATATTAATGGGCCACCAACATTATATTATTGCACTCCCTCTTCCTAGCCCAAATTACATTTGAGACTCCAATAATAATTACTCGATTTACCTCCCAACGTTTAAGATATAATGTCCATTACTGACAATCAAGAATTAATTAATTTATTATTATTTCACCGAAGCTAGCGCTCGTTCATCACATTCTTATTATGCCGGAACTTAATCCACCTGCAGAGTTTAGCATAACAATCCTTCATGAACTCACTCTGGGGACATCATCAAACTAACGCACATGGTGACCGTAAATATCCTAACAGCACATCCTATATATAATAATATTACCCAAAACAGTACGAATATTAATCCAGCGAACTGAACCTCACCCATGTGAATCAAAGTAATATATATTATATATATCTGCCTGTTTAATATCTTACGGGTTAAGAGAACGCAGTAATTAACTGAGGCCTAGTTCATTTATGACGATCAGTATAAAATGAACTTCTCCTCTCTGGGATCCTGTTCAATACATAAATGTACTAGTGCAACTAATCAGTCAAGACAAACTGTACAGTTGACACTACAACCATTCGGATGGGGTGTTCATGTCCATCTAGGTTGTGAACAACTATTCTTGTTCGCAAGTAACTGACAGAGTGATCTTCGGTTCGCCCGATGACGACCCACCCTATCTAAGTGCAGAACAACAGAACGAAGAACTTGTTTAATCTAACATGATTCTCATTCATAAAGGGTAAATGTGTAATATCATGCAAAGCCAAGCTTTCAGTATATAACACTAACAATCTCCCACTTATACTTAAGCTTTCGCTTTTACAATATAGTCCTATCAATCCGTTATTCTAAAAGACCTATGTCGATCCTATTTCCATGCTCATGACTCCCATTCCTTCCACGTGTTTGACGAAGACCTTCCCCGGCAAACTCTTCGTGAAAGGATCAGCTAGGTTGTCCTCTGACGCAATCTTGGCAACATCAACGTCTCCTCTACCAACGATATCCCGAATCAGATGGTATTTGCGCTCTATGTGTTTGCTTGCCCTGTGGGCTCGAGGTTCTTTTGAGTTCGCTACTGCTCCACTGTTGTCACAGTACACAGTGATACCACGTGGCAAACTCGGTATAACCTCTAAGTCCACTAAGAAGTTCCTGAGCCATACTGCTTCTTTCGCTGCCTCTGAGGCTGCTATGTACTCGGCTTCCATGGTGGAGTCTGCCACGCATTTCTGCTTAGCACTCCTCCATGAAATGGCTCCACTTCCCAAGGTAAACACATAACCTGAGGTTGACTTACTTTCATCCCTATCTGACTGGAAATCAGAATCACTGTAACCCAGAGGTAACAAGCTGCCTGCACGGTAAACCAACATGTACTCCTTAGTCCTTCTCAGGTACTTGAGTATATGCTTCACCGCAGACCAATGTTCCCGTCCCGGATTACTTTGATATCTAGCTACAATGCCAACGGCGTAGCTAATATCTGGCCTAGTGTACAGCATTGCATACATGAGACTTCCTACTGCCGAAGCATAAGGAATTGTCTTCATCTCCTCTATCTCTTTAGACGTCTTAGGAGACATCTCCTTAGATAGAGGTATTCCATGTCTGAAAGGTAACATACCTTTCTTGGAATCCCGCATGCTGAATCTGGCCAAGACAGTATCTATGTATGAAAACTGGGATAAGCACAACATTCTCTTCTCACGATCTCTAATGAGCCTAATACCAAGAATGTGTCCTGCTTCACCTAAGTCCTTCATATCAAACTGCTTAGACAACCACATCTTTACGTCTGATAACTCCTTCTTACTGTTTCCAATAAGCAGTATGTCATCTACGTAAAGCACAAGAAACACCACCACACTCCCACTGATTTTCTTGTAAACACAGTGCTCATCCGGACATTGAGTGAACCCGTACGACTGGATCACCTCATCAAAACGGATGTTCCAAGATCTCGAAGCTTGCTTCAGTCCATAAATAGACCGATTAAGCTTACACACTAGATGCTCACGACCTTCAGCAATGAATACCTCTGGTTGCTGCATATAGATGTCTTCCTGCAGGTTCCCATTAAGGAAAGCTGTCTTGACATCCATCTGCCAGACCTCATAGTCCATATGAGCGGCTACAGCCAAGAGAATCCGAATGGACTTAAGCATAGCTACTGGCGAAAAGGTCTCATCATACTCAATACCCTCGATCTGGGTATAACCTTTCGCAACAAGCCTAGCTTTAAAGGTTTGAACCTTCCCATCCAATCCTCTCTTTCTCTTATAGATCCACTTACATCCAATGGGTCGTACCCCATCGGGTGGTTCTACAAGATCCCAGACCTGATTGGAGTCCACTGACCCCATTTCAGCTTTCATTGCAACATTCCATGAATCTGCATCTTTATCTTGGAGTGCCTCATCGTAAGTTCTTGGGTCCGATTCTAGGCCTCCTGGAACTGAGTCCGATGACTCTCCAAGACTTATCCATCGGTCGGGTAAATGAGAAACCCTCCCACTGCGACGAGGCACTGTCTGCACTGGTACACTCTCAGTGTGCCGTGTTGCAGTATTATGTGATGTATCTACTTGCGCACTCGGTGGGGAACCATCGATTTCACCCCTTAACCCTCTAAGACTAGTCTACTCGCGGGCTTATGATTCATAATATAGTCTTCTTCCAAGAATCTAGCGTTCGTCGAAATGATCACCTTCTAATCCTCAGGACTATAAAATAATCCACCTTCCGTTCCCTTGGGATAGCCTACGAAAACTCGTGCTTCTGGACGTTTCTCCAACTTGCCAGGTTCCTGCACTAACACGTGTGCAGGACTACCCTAAACTCGAAACTGCGAGAAACTGGGCTTGCGCCCTTTCCACATCTCATAAGGGGTAGTGTCAACTGACTTCGACGGAACCATGTTCAGAATATACGATGCCGTTTCCAATGCCAAACCCTAGAACGAATCTAGTAACCTCGAATAACTCATCATAGACCTAACCATCTCCATAAGAGTCCTATTTCTTCGCTCTGCAACCCCATTCTGCTGGGGCGTGCCGGGTGCAGTCAGTTGGGATTCAATCCCAGCTTCCGATAAGTATATCCTGAACTCTCCAAAAAGGTATTCGCCACCTCGATCAGAACGAAGTGACTTGATACATTTACCATGAAGCTTCTCCACAACTGCTCAAAACTCCTTGAATTTCTCAAAGCATTCGGACTTGCGGTACAACAGTTAAACGTACCCATATCTCGAGTAATCATCTATGAAAGACACATAGTACTCGAAACCTCCTCTAGCCTGGATCGACATAGGACCACACAAATCAGAATGAATCAATCCTAGCACTTCTTGGCTCCTTTACCCCTTTGCCGTAAACGGCCTCTTGGCCATCTTACCTTCCAGGCATGATTCGCAAGTTGGATAGTGCTCTTCCAATGGACCGAGATGTCCACTGGCCACTAACTTTTGAATCCTCCTAAGGTTGATGTGCCCAAGTCTAAGGTGCCACAGATATGCTTGATTCATCTGCGAAGACTTCTTCCTCTTATTAGATGTAGTTATGAAATTATTCAATTCATTATGTTGCACTGTGGGAGAGTTCGGTTTGAGAACATATAAATTGCCAACTAATGAACCACAACATATGAAACGATTTTCAAAACGAATAATAACCATGTCATCAAACGAAACTGAAAAACCATCCATAACGAGTTTAGAAACTGAAACAAGGTTCTTTCTAAAGCTAGGAACATAAAGGCAATTTCTCAAAACCAAACTACTACTATCAAACGATAAAGTAACGTCTCCCACTGCAACAGCTGCCACTTTCGTAGCATTGCCCATGTAGATGGTGATCTCTCCCTCCCTAAGTCGCTTGGTTTCCTGGAACCCCTGCAAAGTATTGCAGACATGATCAGTGGCTCCAGTATCTCCACACCAGGTTCTGGTAGATACAACCGCTAAACATGTTTCTACGACATTAACGAGAGAGTTACCTTTCTTGAGGAGAGGGCAATCGACCTTCCAGTGTCCTGAATTATTGCACTTGTGGCATCTTCCTTTCGGTTTCTTTGCCACAGCCTGAGGAGTCGGTCGTGGGTAAACCGGAGCATCATGTGCCTTCGCCTTTCCTGCAGACTTCTTTCTCTTCCTGCCCTTGTGAGGCCTGGAAGGTCCAGCCTGCTCGGCGACTAGCACCTGAGGTGCTTGAGTGAATAAGGCCTCCGTCGACTGTAGCTCTGCAAGCAGTTCTGGAAGAGCCATATGCATCTTGTGCATGTTGTAGTTCAACCGGAACTGATCAAAGCTCTTCGGCAGAGATTGGAGCATAATATCAACCTGGGTTTCCCCGTCAATATAACCTCCCATAACCTCAAGCTCATTGAGCTACGCCATAACCATGAGAGCGTGCTCCCTTACGGGTTTGCCCTCGGCCATGCGCGTACTCGTCAGAGCACTCAAAGCCTCTTGCCTAGCAGCCCTAGACTGATGTCCGAACAGATCCCTGAGATTGAGAAGTATATCTGCTGCAGTGTCCTTAGACTGATGCTGATGTTGAAGAACATTCGACATAGAAGCCAGAATGTAACACTTCGCCATCTCATCAGCCTTCTTCCACCGAGCATACTCCTCTTTCTCCTGCTCAGGAGCATCAGCCGCGGGCACCGCCGGGCAAGCATCACTGATAGCAAACTTATAACCCTCAGCAGTCAACACTATGTCTAAGTTCCTCTTCCAATCAATGTAATTAGGACCAGTAAGCTGATTTTCTTTTAGAATGACAGACAACGGATTGAACGACATGATGAATATCCTGAGAATCATGCACATAAATTTTACAGATTAAACACTTTTGAATTTAACTGTTAATATTGATATCCTCAAAACAACATTAACTTAAATCCACTGACATCTATTACACCTTGTGAGAATGCATGCTACGAGGGTCGCCCTACAAACTCGCATTTTGTAAGAGAAGGGCTTTTCTAGGGCCCATTAATTTCCATAAGTCAAAACCAAATTCATGACGAACGAAATTAATAGTCGGTCTCCATTTGGCCATGCAATAGAATTCAGGGACCCCGAGGGGGGTTAATAAATTTAATCGCATTCTAAATGAATCCCATTTCTCGGTCCTAAGGTCATTAAATTCGATTATACGTCATCTGAGGGGAAGCCCGTACGCTCTCATAAGATTTTCTCTAACCGTCTAATATTAGAAATTTGTCCTGGTAATTTCCTACAATTAAATTTTAGCAATGTCACCCGAGGGGGAGCCCATTACCGCAGCTTAATTTATTTTACCGACAAATTAAAAATGGAGGCCTTAGGAATTTTACAATTAACTTTAATTTAAAATCCCTTCTCAAACTTAGTATAATTTAATGAGAATTTTTAACTATTTATACAATTCCAAATTAATCTATGTTAATGCAATAATTAATTGACATGCATATTAATTCATGCAATTCTAAATTAATCTATGTCAATGCAATAATTAATTAACATGTACAATAATTTATGCAATTCTAAATTAATCCGTGCCAGTGCAATAATTAATTACATGCATAATTTATTGACACAATTCTAAATTAATCCTATGCATTACATAATTAATTAACATGCATAATTAATCTTGCAACACTAAATTAATCCCATGCAAGAACATAATTAATTAACATGCATAAATAATAATTTAATGGCATAATAAATTTAATTAAATAAATAAATAAATCCACTATTATGGCCATTAAATATTGAGTCTCCTTAAACAAGGAAAATATGACAGTTCTTTCCCTGTTCAACTGGAACTCCATAAAGTAGTAGAATCCTGGTTGATCTTGTACTGCTTGATCATCAAGGCAAAAACGAACCACCACCTGCCGCCACCAGTCCGCCGCGGCTGGCCACCGGTCGCCACCTGCCAGTTCGCCGGAAATACTGTACGTCTCAATCGGACTTCCGGTTAGTTCTGTAGGTCAAAATATATTTCGTCTCGGTTTACCTACAGATCTTCTACTGTATTACTCAATACACCCTTCTTCAACTTGTACCAGCGGAGCAAAAAGAAGAAGATAAAGCTCGAATGAGATCTAGAGAGAGAGAGGCGTGTGAGGCGTGTATCTCGTGTGAATGAGACTTTTGTTCTCTTCTCATGAGCTTAATGATGTATATATAGAGCTACAGTAGGGACCCTAAGGAGATTAGGAAAAGGGCTCCTTAATTAATTAGACTAACTGTGGGCCAAGCCCACTCCTCTAATTAATTAAATAATATTAATGGGCCACCAACATTGTATTATTGCACTCCCTCTTCCTAGCGCAAATTACATTTGAGACTCCAATAATAATTACTTGATTTACCTCCCCACGTTTAAGATATAATGTCCATTAATTAATTCGATTACTGACAATCAAGAATTAATTAATTTATTATTATTTCACCGAAGCTAGCGCTCGTTCATCACATTCTTATTATGCTGGAACTTAATCCACCTGCAGGGTTTAGCATAACAATCCTTCATGAACTCACTCCGGGGACATCATCAAACTA
>BKCP01002558.1:803622-826763 GCA_008636005.1 Striga asiatica
TAGCACGGGGCTGAGGCTAGGCTGGCGCTGCCGGGCGTCCCTGGGGGATCCTGGGCGCGCGGACAGGCACGGGGCCGGCACTGCACGCACGATAGGCACGGTTGGTGACCGTGTCCGACCCCTTTTGACTTTTTGTGGGTTTTTCTAGTGACATGCAACAAGTATCAACATAATATGATGAAATAGCTATAAAAATGCTGAGAAGACCTAGGAGACCTCGGGTTTATATGGACTTGGTCTAGTAGGGCCGTTAGAGCACGTGTGGACCTAGGGTCACCGAACCCACTACTCTATCTTGCACAAAAGACCATGGCCGAGTTACTAACATAAAAAATGACGACTAAAGAGGCAAGAACATGGGTCATAACTTGCATGGATACTAATATGGCTCGGAGGTGGATTTCACATAAAATCATGAATGACTTGACCGAACCAACTACTTAGTCTAGCATAAATGAGCATGGCCGAGTTATATACATGTAAAAACATGATTTTTAAGGCTAAGATGATAGGCTTAACATGCATGTACATTAAAGTGGCTCGGGAGCTAAAAATAGCATATTTTCGAGGGCTAGTTGACCGAGTAAATGAACTCCAAAAATTCTCAAACTTACACATATTATTTCTCATGATTTTTAAGTGACATTTAGCTATCAAACTCGCTTTTACATGCTTGTGGCTAAAAATTCGAAATTAAGGTAATTAAACCTTAAAAATCGAAACTTGATGAAAATGACATGCTTGGGTTCATTTCTCTTCATGATAAATCATATTTTATCATATAATGACTAATGAAAGAGAGCTAGTCGATCTTACCTTCACCAAAAATCGAAAATGGCGGATAGGCTTGGGCTAGGCTTGCTCGCGGCCTTTGGTGTGCTAGGCTTGGCTCGAGGTGCTATTGGCTGAGATTAGTGACTTCCAATGACTTAAAAAAATCCAAGGAAGGCTTGGAAGATGATAAGTCTTGGAAGAAATGAGCTGGGACACGAGATGGTCGGAGCATCCTCCTCTCTGTGTTGGCACGCGCGCGGGAGGGAGAATGGAGGTGCTCTTGGCTTTTCCTTCTCTTCTCTCTATTTTGCTAAGTGTTGTAAGTGTCTAAGAGCTTATTCCATCTGAGGGGAAGTGATTTTAAACGTTGGAAGTGGAGGAACCAAGACTAAGGTGAGGGTGAGTGGGGGACATCCCATTATTTTATGTTCCTAGGGCCTAGGGATGTCTTGCAAGACTTGGGTGGTCAAATCTCGGTTTTTGGGTAGTCCTCCTAGGGGTTTTCAGAGTACAAATGCTTAGGAGTATGTTTGGTCTTATGTGAACTGAGTGGGGGGACATCGTAGTAACCAAGACAATATTTTATTAACATGTCTCCCACTAATCTTGGTCTTGAGCTAACATGTCTTTGACTTTGACTTGGCTAAGGCCAATAGGACCGAAAATGTCCCTTAATAAACTGACTATATTCACACAAATTTGGGCCCTAGATAAGTGGGCCGAAAAATGGTGTTTTGGGCCTTGGAAGTTGGACGGGTCACGCTGGCGCTGAGCCTGGGCGCTGGGCTCGCGCGCGGCATTTTGCTGGGGCGCTGGGGAGGCCTGCTGGGCTGCGAAGCGCTGGGCTGCGTACTTGGACCGATTTTTGAGGCTTTTCTTGTGTCCAAATGACTTAGAAAAATATACCAAGTATTGGTTAGGACTTAGGCTTGGTCTCGGACCTCGACCCGGGGCCTTGGGCGGGGTCGCGGCTCGAGTGGCTCGGTTAACTTCTCAATTTTTCGAACTAAAGTTAAATTATTCTAATGCTCGATGACTAGGGTTTGAAACGAACGAAACTTAATTCGAATAAACATATCCGAATATTTAAAATGAACTTTCTATATTTTTGAGCACTTAGCATATACTTAAATAAATCTTGAACTTCTGGAAATTACGAAATTCACTTAAAATTCGGGCAGTGAAAATCGTCTTAATAATATAATAATAATCGGGGCGTTACAACCTATCCTCCTTAAAATATTTTCGTCCTCGTAAATACAGAACTAGGATACTAGGCCAGAACTCCTACTACAAGTCTATGTACAAATGTACTAAATAAAATTACATATATACAACAGAACAACTCAAAACGTGAAATCTGGATATCGAGCTCTGATCTCGTCCTCTCTCTCCCAAGTGGCCTCCGACTCATCGTGGCGACTCCAGCAAACTTTGACGAGCTTTATATCTCTGTTCCTCAGTCGACGGACCTTCCGGTTCGGAATTGCTACCGGCTGCTCATCGTACGTCAGGTTCTGCCCGACCTCTAGCTCATCTAAGTTCACTACGTGGCTCGAATCGTACACATACTTTCTCAGCATCGACACATGGAAGACATTGTGTACACCCGAGAGCTCTGGGGATAACGCCAGACGGTAGGCTGTTACACCAACTCGTTCGAGAATCTCGAATGGCCCTATGAATCGGGACTGCAGCTTGCCCTTCTTCCCGAATCGTACAACGCCCTTCATCGGCGTGACCTTCAGGAACACCTTGTCTCCCTGCTCGAACTCAAGCACCCTTCTACGCTTGTTCGTGTAGGCTGTCTGTCTGCTCTTCGCCTCCTTCAGCTTCGCTCGGATCTCAGCAACCTTTTGTACTGTGTCCTCGATCAACTCGGTGCTTCTCGCCAACTTCATCCCAATAAAGGGATGAGCGGCACTTGCGCCCGTACAATGCTTCGAACGGCTCCATCTTAATTGACGAGTGATAGCTGTTGTCGTAGGCGAACTCCACAGTGGGTAACAACTCCTCCCACGAACCACCTCGCTCTAAGATACAAGCTCGAAGCATGTCCTCAAGCGTCTAAATGGTCCGTTCCGACTGTCCGTCAGTCTGTGGGTGATATGCGGAGCTAAACTTCAACTTCGTCCCCATGGACTCGTTCAGACTCTCCCAGAAATGGCCTATAAACCTAGGATCTCGATCTGAAACAATCTTGGCTGGAACACCGTGGAGTCGAACGATGTCTTGGAGATACTTCTCGGATAACTACTCCATAGACATGTCCATCTTGACTGGTATAAAGTGGGCCGACTTCGTCAGCTGGTCCACTATGACCCATATCGCGTCATGGTGCTTGGACGACATCGGTAATCCCGTCAACAAATCCATGCCAAGAATTAAGTCGAAGTCATTCATATCAATCACAAATGCGTCTACGACTAGAGTTCGGCCTCCGATATCGATGCTAAGGTTCTTGGCCGGGGAACTCGTAACTATCTTCCTTCCCGATGCGAGACTGATCTCGAGAGGGTCGGCAGTACTCACTCCCTGGGCCTCTAAGGAAGATAAGCACTTGGCCGAGACGAACGAATGTGTCGCTCCGGTATCGAATAAAGCGAAGACTAGAGTATGGAACAATGATAACATGCCATACATGGTACCTGGCTGCTCTGCGGCCTGCTCCTGGTCGAGTGCGTAAATATGCGCGGGTGCTCCATGCTGCTGCTGCTGCTGTCCTGGGGGTCTCTGGGCTGGCTGTCTCTGGCCTTGCTGTGGCAGGGGCGGTCTGGGCAATCCCTGATCAGATGTACTGGGCGGCGGCAATGGTAACATATGTTCTGCCCGGCTAGACACTCCCCGCGGTGCTGACGTCCGCAGGTAGCGCATGCCGGCAAATCCTGTCGGACTGGTTGGCCCGCCTGAACTGGGGCCTTCTGTCCATGGTTCCTCTTATCCTTACGATCGTCCCACTTTCTCTTGTTTTTGTTCTGAGCTGGCTGGGGTAGTGCTGGCTGGGCAGGCGGAATGGAGGCTGGCTGTCTGGCTGGTGGCGGGGCAAAGGTGTCTCGCTGGAGGTATACCTCAATCTGCTGAGCACGCTCAACAGTCTCGGCATAGTCAAGGAAGCCATGACTGGCTATCAACAATCTAATATTGCTCCTCAAACCATCGAGGAACTGTGTCGTCTTCTTCTCCTCCGTATCCACGAGATGCGGAGCAAAAGCACTCTTACGAGCGAACTCGCGCTCGTACTCGTCCACTGATCGCTCACCCTGCTGGAGAGCGGAAAACTTCCGTACCATCCTCTGCTTGAAATGGTGAGGATAGAACTTATCCTCCAAGAGTGTCTTAAGCTGAACCCATCTCATGGCATCACGCTCGTCCTCAGTGCGTAGGCGCCAGTAATCCTCCCACCAATCTCCGGCGGCTCCCTCAATCTGCAGTTCGGCGCAAGCCATCTTATGCGCCTCGGAAATCACCATAATACGGAAGATCCGCTCTATCTTGCGGATCCACTCGGCCACGGCTAGCGGGGCATTCTCCCCAGAGAAATGGGGCGGATCATAGGTACGAAATCGACTGACCACAACTGCCTGATCCTGCTCGACTGCGGCTTGAGGATCTCTGCACGGCGGCATTCTGGAGATCCAAATATACTTGAATTTATCAGTATAGCCAATTAAGAAATAGCCATACTAGACTTCAAATAATAAAATAAACAATAAAATCTGAAAACACCTAGCTTGGCTAGAGTTTCGGTATACTTAAACTTTCTATGTTCTAGCTCAAAATGGAGTTCTGACTTAGTCTAGAGTCCTTGGACTTAGCTGTTCTAGAGTTCTGAGGATAGTTATCTAGGCCCCATACTTGAACTGAATTAAGCACTTGCAAAACTTAAACTGAGTCAGGTGACTTACCTCGGAGTCGGTGAGGGATGAGTGTGGTGTGGTCATGCTTTTCTAAACTTTGAAAGTATACAGAAACGCACTCTGCGCTCTGATACCAACTTCTGTCACACCCGGCCTTACTAGCTTTGAAAAATCAGAGTAAAATTTTCGCTTTTATTTTCGAAAGATCGTGCGAGCTTGGTTTTCAAAAATACTAACTTGTTACGGGATGTCATAGATAAAAACTTACTTAACTTGCTCACAGACATATATAAAACACGCAACCAAACTATCCGCTACAGATAATGGAATTAAACATGCAATGTATGAACTGTCTCGCACTGTCTAGTCTGCTAGCGGAAGCATCCGAAATACAGAAAATACATGCATACATATCCGAATAATACATGATCATAAATAGTGGGACATAAAATGTGCGTAAAAATGTCCAAGACTCTCATAACCACGCTTTGCCAAGTCTGTTCTCATCCGGTACGCTCGACTACGTCTCCTGAAAAACACAATGGGAGCGTGAGCGTTTACTATGCTCCGCAAAGACCAGTACTGAATAAAACAACATTTATAATAACGTGTCATGAACATAAATATATAAGAGATTAAACTGTGAACTTTTCTATTCTTGCTTTACTGTGGTCAAAAGACTCTCGGCTCTTAGGTCGGCCGTTCGTGTGCACACCCCGATGGGATATTAAGGCCCTTGGCCTCCACCAGGTCCCAAGATGGGATATTAAGGCCTTTAGGTCGACCTCCACCTTGGAGAAACTAACTGTCTCAAACATAGCTCTGCCATGGTACAGATATTATACATGATGTTGAATCCAGTACATGACCCCCTCCTGATAACTGAAATCTGACGCAAGTGCTTGAAACTGGAGTAGTGGTCGGAGGCTCGACTCTACTTAGGCTACATAAACATTTAAGCAAAATAATGCTAAGTATCATGCTCGGAATATTTAATTATATGCTAAGATACTCGAATTTATCTAATCGATAAGACTAGACAAACTTAGCTCGGAAAAATACTAAAATTCTGGAAGGATACTCAGACCGGAAGTCACGAATCAAAACGGACTCCAACCGCCGGTCGAACTGACCGATTCGCTGACTGGCTGGACCGCCGGCTCGGTTGAACCGGGCGGTCGGGCACTGGCTCGGGCTGACCGAGCTCGGTCGGGGGTGCGTTGGGCACAACTGAGGGTCACTGGGTGTACCGGGCATGCACTAGGCACGTCACTGGCACGGGGCTGAGGCTAGGCTGGCGCTGCCGGGCGTCCCTGGGGGCTGCTGGGCACGGGGATAGGCACGGGGCCGGCACAGCACGCGCGATAGGCGCGGTTAGTGACCGTGTCCGACCCCTTTTGACTTTTTGTGGGTTTTTCTAGTGACATGCAACAAGTATCAATATAATATGATGAAATAGTTATAGAAATGCTGAGAAGCCCTAGGAGACCTCGGGTTTATATGGACTTGGTCCGGTAGGGCTTTTAGGGCACGTGTGGACCTAGGGTCACCGAACCCACTACTCTATCTTGCACAAAAGACCATGGCCGAGTTACTAACATAAAAAATGATGACTAAAGAGGCAAGAACATGGGTCATAACTTGCATGCATACTAATATGGCTCGGAGGTGGATTTCACATAAAATCAGGAATGACTTGACTGAACCAACTACTTAGTCTAGCATAAATGAGCATGGCCGAGTTATATACATGTAAAAACATAATTTTTAAGGCTAAGATGATAGGCTTACATGCATGTACATTAAAGTGGCTCGAGAGCAAAAAATGGCATATTTTTGAGGGCTAGTTGACCGAGTAAATGAACTCCAAAAATTCTCAAACTTACACATATTATTTCTCATGATTTTTAAGTGACATTTAGCTATCAAACTCGGCTTTTACATGCTTGTGGCTAAAAATTCGAAATTAAGGTAATTAAACCCTAAAAATCGAAACTTGATGAAAATGACATGCTTGGGTTCATTTCTCTTCATGATAAATCATATCTTATCATATAATGACTAATGGAAGAGAGCTGGTCGATCTTACCTTCACCAAAAATCGAAAATGGCGGATAGGCTTGGGCTAGGCTTGCTCGCGGCCTTTGGTGTGCTAGGCTTGGCTCGAGGTGCTATTGGCTGAGATTAGTGACTTCCATTGACTTATAAAAATCCAAGAAAGGCTTGGAAGATGATAAGTCTTGGAAGAAATGAGCTGGGGCACGAGATGGTCGGAGCTTCCTCCTCTCCGGGTTGGCACGCGCGCGGGAGTGAGGATGGAGGTGCTCTTGTCTTTTCCTTCTCTTCTCTCTATTTTGCTAAGTGTTGGAAGTGTCTAAAAGCTTATTCCATCTGAGGGGAAGTGATTTTAAACGTTGGAAGTGGAGGGACCAAGACTAAGGTGAGGGTGAGTCGGGGACATCCCATTATTTTATGTTCCTAGGGCCTAGGGATGTCTTGCAAGACTTGGGTGGTCAAATCTCGGTTTTTGGGTGGTCTTCCTAGGGGTTTTCAGAGCACAAATGCTTAGGAGTATGTGTGGTCTTATGTGAAGTTAGTGGGGGACATCTTAGTAACCAAGACAATATTTTATTAACATGTCTCCCCACTAATCTTGGTCTTGAGCTAACATGACTTTGACTTTGACTTGGATAGGGCCAATTGGATTGAAAATGTCCCTTAATATGCTGACTATATTCACACAAATTTGGGCCCTAGAGAAGTAGGCCGAAAAATAATGTTTTGAGCCTTGGAAGCTGGACGGGTCACGCTGGCGCTGGGACTGGGCACTGGGCTCGCGCGCGGCATTTTGCTGGGGCGCTGGGGAGGCCTGCTGGGCTGCGAAGCGCTGGGCTGCGTGGCTGGGTGCGTGGTCAGGGCCTGCTGCACGGGGACCATGGGCTTGGCGCGTGAATGACACTTGGACTGATTTTTGAGGCTTTTCTTGTGTCCAAATGACTTAGAAAAATATACCAAGTGTTGGTTAGGACTTAGGCTTGGTCTCGGACCTCGACCCATGGCCTTGGGCGGGGTCGCGGCTCGAGTGGCTCGGTTAACTTCTCGGTTTTTCGAACGAGGTCTAGGACTTGAAATTCCACCTCATAATACTTAGAAAAATTCTAAGTATTATGCTACTAAAGTTATATTATTCTAATGCTCGATGACTAGGGTTCGGAATGAACGAAACTTAATTCGAATAAACATATCCGAATATTTAAAATGACTTTCTATATTTTTGAGCACTTAGCATATACTTAAATAAATCTTGAACTTCTGGAAATTACGAAATTCACTTAAAAGTCGGGCAGTGAAAATCGTCTTAATAATATAATAATAATCGGGGCGTTACATTCATAAACTGTGAAAGTTAGTATAATTATGACTAAAAATAAAAACTTCATAAATATGTAAATAAAAAAAAGGATTTGTAGATGAATGTTGTACTTAAATCAAAAAATTTAACCCCATATGTGAATATGAGTGTTAAAACTTGGGTCAATCCGTAAAATACTTGAAAGATTGGCAAATTCGGTTTGAGCAAGTCCAAATAGGTAGGTGAAATTTACCTTCATGTGATTGAAGAGTTTAAACTTGACTCAATTCATTTTTGGGACGTGAAATTTACCCTTCATGTGATTAGAGTGTTCAAACTTGACTCAATAGTAAAATACTTTAAAGACGGTGCAAATAGTGGTGACTTGTTTTCACAACTCCACAAAAAGTAGCCATTTCACCCACAAAACTATGAAAATTGGTATATATCAATGGCACTTCCCCATGAGCTTCTTAGCCATAGATTTCACAAATTCATATACACATATTGTGATTTTAATTCCCCCAAAAAATCTCGTGCCCTAATCACCCAATTTAACCATTGGCCTTTGTCTTTCGCTTACATTCGTTGTCAACCTCATCCCAGTTGGGAGTTCTGCGCCGCTGTGCCATGTCCGGCGCAGGTCAGGGCCCCTAGCCTATCGTCGAGGTGAGAAATGCGCAGTCGATTGGTGTTTTGTGGAGCTGCGATGCTCCGATTGGCCTTCGAAGGCGCGAGGTGTTCCGATGTCTCGATGGCGGGGCTGAGCGACATACTCCACCTTCTGCCAGGCGGAGGTCGGAGTAGAGGTGAGGTCTCTTTCTCCCCCCTTGTCTTTCTTACCTGGATTGGTAGGTTTGTCTCAATTAATAGTGTTTGGCCATCGCCGGTGGTTGCTTGATTGTTTTCGTCAGTGGTTGTCGAGAGGGTTTGAACCTGGGTCTTCTTTGGTGCCATGCTCCCTCTTTGGTTTTCTGTTGTCTCTAGGGTTGGGAGTCGGGTTGCCAGTGATGATGATCGAGGGCTCTGGTCCTCGGTTGGCTTCGGGTTGCCAGTCGAAGGGGGCTGTGGGAGTCTGGGGCTGACTTTCATTTAACTGGTTCGTGTATGACTACCTGGAAGAGTTTTTGGAGCCGAAGTATTGGATCTTTTTAGGCGCTTTTTGCAGTTTTAGGTCTCGGTGCTTTGGTTTGGTCTTCTGTCTGTTCGGGTGGAAGCTCTCAGTTGTGGCGGCGGGGTTTCACAGAGCTTGCTTTCCTGTTGCGGAGGAGGGCTCTAGTCTGTGTTTTTGTTTTTGTTGTTGTCGTTATGTTATTCGCGTGTTTTGTTGGTCCCTTTCTCTGTTGCATGGCGCTTAAGAAGTTGGTGACTACCCTGTTTGGGTTTCGACCCCTAACCAGTTGCCAATTAGGGTGACGGTTGGTCGACTCGCTAGGTGTTGTAGGTATAGAGCGTGTTTTTGTGTATGGTGCGGGTTGTTTTCACTTTGTAATGTGTTTTTTTGTGGCTTTTCCCGTAGGAGAATGTGTATTCTCCCGTAGCCGAGTTTTTATTCTCCAGTTGTTTAGCTTCTTATTTTAGCTTCATTGTTATTTTATGGGTGATTTGTGCGCTATTTTTAGCTTTTAGGCAATCTTAGGATCTATCCTCCTGCTAGATTCGGCTCAAGAGTTGCCTTATTCAGTTGTCGGGTTGTTCTCTAGTTGTAATTATGTGTTTTTCTTTTATAAATTTTTTATGGTTTCGATAAAAAAATAAAAGATTTGAGTGTTTAAATTTGACTCAATTCGTAAAATATTTGAAACAATACACAAATTGTGTTGAACTGTCTCCACAACTCCACAAAAAGTGGCAATTTCACCCTGGAAAACTTGGTACCTATCAATGGTACTGCCCCATGGGGTTTGTGTGTGGGTGTATGAAATCTATGGCTACAAAACCACACACTCTATGTGTAGGTGTATGAAAATTAAGGCTAAAATCCCAATGTAGTGCCCCACTCTTATAGGGTAGGTTGAACTTTCTCTAAAAGCGTTAGTAAAAATATTAGTCAATAATCTGTTGCTGAAATGTTGATTTAGTAATATCTAATAAATAAATATTATTAAATATATTTGAGATGCATCGATTATTACATAAGTAACGCAGCCATCAGTTCTACTTTAAATTATCTAAAAAATTTTTTGCATATGATGTTTTATTAAAATTTATTATCTAAACACTACTAATTAAATGTTGATAGACAATCATCACGGTTGAACTTGTCAAACGTTAACAAGTAACTCCTCTAGTTATATAACTACTCCTGATTTAAAATGTTGGTTGACAGACCTGTGTTGTGTACTTGAGATTTTTATAATTAATTTTCAGATTTTAATAGAAATGTGGTAGCGCAAAACACTCCGACCGGCTTGAAATCGGCTCGCCTTCCTCTTCCTCGCCGGTAGAACGCCGCGCACCTGCATAGAACTCTCACACCGGAGGGGTTTTCCGGTGAAGAGCCTCCGATGCTTAAGTCAGTATGTGTTTGTTCAATTTTCCAAAGTAAAGAATGGATAAATCGTAAGTCCCAAGAAAAGACCCACTCCTACATATATATAGGAGTGAGATACCTGCCCAGATTTTGGTGAGCTGTCCTACCCGCGCTGCCCGTCCGTACACACACAGTGTGCGTGTGTCAGAGATGTCAGAAGTGGTTATCGCCACTATTGCTCTGCAGCAATATACTTTCGCCACGTGTCCCTCTGAGTGGAGGAAGATTATTCTTCTGCACATGCCGTTAGGATCTTCTAATGCCGCCTACGCGCTTTCTCGCGCTCAAGCCACGCTCTCGACTGCTCTTCACCTGTTGGGTGCTCGATCTGATCGAGCTCCCCATCACTAGGTCGATCCTCGACCAGTTCAACTAATCTGCTCGATCTTTTCCCTTTTGGTCGATCATTCCTCGACCCATGCGGTTTTCTCTGCTTCGAGCTAGCCCGACCGATGCGGTAGACCGGTCTATTCTTCGGGTATATAATATCCCATATCATCTAGTCCCCCCCACTCTGGTCGAGTCTAAATGACTCGATCTAAGAGTGAATTCAGGCCGTCTTGTCCGTTCTATTACCCTCTCGATCTCCTGCTTACATCTGATCTCCTCTCCCTATCTCTCCCGTCGAGGCCACCACCATTCATCGACCACGTGATCGATTTTATGGTGCGCTTTTAATTGTCTTTCATTTCCTTTTATTACTAGCGTACTTTCCGCCTGCCATATGTCTTTTTCGTTCAGTTTCTTTAATCATCGAGCCTCCTCGCGATTTGTGCCGCTTCGCTATCTGTGCCTCTTTAATTTTTCCCACCGTTGGATCTTCTTTTATCTAATGATCATTTCCCTTAACTCTTCACCTTATTCATCTGAACTCCTATAAATACGGTACTTAGCCAATTTTTCAGCTTTTCTCACCCTTGCAATTCTTTACACACTTGTGCCCTAATTTCTTCCTCTGCAAACTACGCTCTCCTACTCTTCGGCATTCGGGCAGTAATCCCCACTTCCTCTCTTTTCCTCTTCATTGCTCGACATGCCCCTTCCTTGCATTGTTCGAGTCCCCATCTGTTGGACCTCCCGAAATCATATAGATCGTCCCCCTCTTCACAGGGCCATGATCCTCCCGTCCTCTTCATCTCTACTCCCTCGCCTTTTTTTGCTTCCTCGATCACCTCTCTCTCCTCGAGGATCATCTTTCTCATCATCATCTCGATCACTCCGCTCCACCGAATCCTCCCGACACTTTTCTTTGTCCTTCCCCTTTGCCTTTTCCTCATACACAAACTCCTTGAGATGCCCTGCCCTAATAAGGCGCTCGATCTCATCTTTGAGGTGCCTGCATTCCTCCGTTGTATGGCCATAATCTTTATGAAAACGACAGTACTTCTTTGATCTAGGCTGTGTCGGCCCCTCATGCCTCGACCTAGGCCATGTCACATCCTTGTCCTCGATTTATTTCTCGATAGCCACCAACACTTCTTCCATCTTTGCATTCAGCGGCGTAAAGTTATGGAACCGCTTCCCTCCAAACACAGGTCGATCCTTCCACCTGTCTTCTCGCCCACGATCAATCTTGCCACGCCCCTCTCTCCTGGGCGATCTCCTTCCCGGTGAAACCCTTCGGGGCGAGTTCGCCCTTCCTTTCTTTGGCTCTGGCTTAGCTAATTCCTCCAACTTAGCAAACTCCGCCTCCGTCTCCTCCAGGTTAATATACTTCTTGCACCTCTTCAACACGTCGTCATACGTACGAGCAGGAGTTTTGGCTAAAGATGTTCGGCAGGGCCCTGCTCGCAAACTCCTTATCAACCCTCCAGCCTTCACCTCGTCCGCGGCCGTGGAGATCTCCAAACAAGTTTGATTATATCACGAAACATACTTGCGCAAGGACTCTTTCTCCCTCTGCCTCATGGCCATCAGCGTCAAATACGTTTTCTCCTGTGCCACAGCACTCGCGTATTGGGTCATCAGCTTCTCCGCGAAATCATCAAAGTCCTTGATCGATCCATGAGGGAGCTGTTGAAACCAATCGAGCGCGCCTCCTCTTAAGGTCGATGAGAATGCCCTGCAGCTAACAGAATCAGAATAACCATGTAACACAGCCAAATTCTCAAATGCCCTTGCGTGCCTCGACGGGTCAGTGGTCCCATCGAACACCAAACTCATGTCTCTGAAATTCGCAGGTAATGGTGCGGCCAATATGTCCCTCGAGAACGGGTGTCCTCGAGCACGCCTCTCAAGTCGGCCATCCATCATAGCCTGCATCTGCCTCACCTGCTCGACGAGTCTTTCCACCTCCCGATCTCGCAGAGCTCCATCTCCTTCATAGCTAGACACGTCCTCAACCACCATCGTTGGTCCAGCGGCCACTCGCGAAAGGCTTTGAGTGACTTGTTGAACCGCTTGTGCCGCCGCGTTCGCCACCATCTGTTGCATCTCCTGCCTAGTCATCATCACCTGCTGGCCAGGCCGCGGTTCCTCCACCGGCGGCGGTACTGCTCCCTGCACCACCGCTCCTTGTTGCGGCGTCACGGCCAGATCTGGTTGCAACGGCGTTGGGATCGCCGCTCCTTGAGCCGTACAGGTCTCCTGGGCCCGACTTGAGCCCACGTCAGCCTCTGGTTGCAGCGGCGTGGCTCCTACACCTTGGGGAACGGGCGTCGGAGTCACCGGTGTACGCGAGGGTCCAGAGAAGCCCAAGGGAGGGCCTTCTCTGAACGGCCTCGTCATCGTCCACGCGTCGTTGAACGATGCTTGCAAATCTCTCCTAGGAATTCCGTCCGCCATAGCCACCGAGCTTCAGAAATCTCAGCACACTACTTTTCGAACGAAGGTCCCACAGACGGCGCCAAATGGTAACGCAAAACACTCCGACCGGCTTGAAATCGACTCGCCTTCCTCTTCCTCGCCGGTAGAACGCCACGCACCTGCACAGAATTCTCACACCGGAGGGGTTTTCCGGTGAAGAGCCTCCGATGCTTAAGTCAGTATGTGTTTGTTCAATTTTCCAAAGTAAAGAATGGATAAATCGTAAGTCCCAAGAAAAGACCCACTCCTACATATATATAGGAGTGAGATACCTGCCCTAGGAGCTGCCCGGATTTTGGTGAGCTGTCCTACCCGCGCTGCCCGTCCATACACACACAGTGTGCGTGTGTCAGATATATCAGAAGTGGTTATCGCCACTATTGCTCTGCACCAATATACTTTCGCCACGTGTCCCTTTGAGTGGAGAAAGATTATTCTTCTGCGTATGCCGTTAGGATCTTCTAACGCCGCCTACGCGCTTTCTTGCGTTCAAGCCACGCTCTCGACTGCTCTTCACCTGTTGGGTGCTCGATCTGATCGAGCTCCCCATTACTAGGTCGATCCTCGACCAGTTCCGCTAATCTGCTCGATCTTTTCTCTTTTGGTCGATCATTCCTCGACCCATGCGGTTTTCTCTGCTTCGAGTTGGCCCGACCGATGCGGTAGACCGGTCTATTCTTCGGGTATATAATATCCCATATCAAAATGGCTAAGTAATTGTAGAAGATGAGAGTGTAGAGAGAGATCGTGAGTAGAGAGAGAAAGAAAGATAAAGAGAGAGAATTGTTATCCAAAATCCTATGCATTTCCTGGTTTGTTACAAGCTTAATATAACTAACTTGGGATCCACCAACATTTTCCCCAATTTACCTTAGGGAAAATTTTAAGAATACATAGCGATTACACAAATATTGCAACACTACGAAGGGCAGCAATTATTTAGCAAAGTTACCTAATGCATGGACTTTAATTGTGATAAAGCAAGATATCTATTAGTGTCAAACAAATCGCCTATAATCACGCCAAGTGGGATTAGAAAAAGGAAAGTATATTTCAACAAACAATCCGTATTGTCTGTTCATATCTAAAGGAAAAAAGTTTGAAAATTCAAACATATGAGAAAACACGCGAAAAAAATATACACAACATGCACAATATCACAAAATCAGTCACTGTTGATATTATACCAAGATAAACAGAAACAGAACATATACGTAACATAAGCATAAACACAAAATCAACACAAAATCAATCACTGTTGATATTATACCAAGATATATACATAACATAAACATAACATAAACAGAACATATACATAACATATACACAACAAACACAGTACATGCACAACCCTATTTTTTTAGGTGTTTGCGTGGAATTTTTTGATTGTTGTCGCCTGGGTCTGACTGAAAATGGCCCGAAGGATGTGGAATCGGCGTTTTCATGTCGTTTTTTTCTAATGATATCCGGGTTCTCCGATTTCATTTTTTTTTTTCGAAGTGCAACTTTTTTTGAACCAAACTAGATTTTCGCGGAGGCCGGAATCTTGTACGAGCTCTTGACCTTGGTGATCTTTTCCGATCTGACGAGCCTCTTCAATTGGATAGACAGGATTTCTGAAAGTTTGTTGGGAGCGATTTCACATAGCTATCCTCCACGAGCCTCTTCAATTCGCCGATCTGACGAGCCTCTTCAAGCTTCCGATCTGACGAGCTTCTGCAATTCGCCTTCTTCCACCGATCGGGGAAAAAAAAACATAGAGGGAGGGAGAAAAAAAAATACAGAGATGGAGAGAGAGGAAAGAGAGGAAGAGATAGGGGGAGAGAGAGAGTGCCGTAGAAAAATCCCAACAAAGATATAAGTCTACATTTAATTATATAATTTATTAATTACATATTTAAATTAAATATTTTTTATAAAGCTGGTAATTTTGCAATTAATTTTGGAATTTGGTAATTTTGCAATAAAAGCTTATATGTCTTGTATATTGTGTAATTATCTCTTTACCTTATTTAGTAAATACCGAGTGCATAATAAGCCAAAACAATTGGCATAAATAACAAAAGCATAATGGGCCTAACAAAAGCATAAATAATAAATAATGCGGCCTAATTTAATTATCTTGACCCAGCTCCCTTTGAATGTGCGCACCAGATCCTTTGTCTTATCCGCTGAATCAACATTCTTTGCGGCTCCACGTGGCGAGTTCTCCTCCAAATGCCTCGTCTTGTCCAAATACCCGTCACAATCCCCAAACCCATCTTCAACATCATTTCTATACGCACCCTTAACCCTAATCTCGGTCGCCTTCATCTGTAAATCCTCTACAGCTATAACAATACCCCTTCGATTGAAAGATCCTTGTCCCCGAGGATCAAAAAATGGAAACTTCGCCTTCAAAAACTCTTCATCTTCCTTAGAAGAAACCCCCAGAGATTCACCTCCCCAAATTACCAACAACTGTTTGACTCCTTTGAGGCCACGGTGAACAAGTCTGTGATCCACCACCGTAGAAGGGAGAACCTGGAAGAGGCCTTCTTCGTCCACGGCCGACAATTTGTCAGCAGGTGAAATCCCTTCCCCAATCTTCCTTTTCAATAACCTAACATGAAATACCGGGTGAACCTTCGATTCTGCAGATAAGTCTAACTTATATGCCACTTTCCCTATCTTTTCTTGTATGGTGTAAGTAGCGTGAACTCAGTTTGACACTCTTACGCAAGTGGATCGGATTCTGCCTGTAGGGTTGCAGCTTCAGGTAAACTTACTTACCTACCTCAAAGGACTTTTCTACCCTTCCTTTATCCACATTCTGTTTCACCCTATTTTGTGCTGAGAGTAGGTTAGCTCTCAATTCTTGTTTCATGAATTGTCTGTGTTGGATTAGCTGCTTAGCCTCTTGATTATTTAGTTTTAGATAGGTCTGATAGATAGCATAGGAGGAGGATACCCATATAAAGCTTGAAAAGGGGTGGCCTTCAAACTGGTATGGAAATTGGTGTTGTACCAATGTTCAACCAATGACAACCATGTTATCCGTTGTCTAGGTGCCTAGCTAGTCATACACCTTAGGTAATCTCTAAACACTGATTGAGCCTCTCAGTTTGGCCATCAGTTTGGGGGTGATATGAAAAAGAGAAGTTCAGGTTCATCCCCATTGACTTAAATAAATCCTTCCAAAAATTGCTAGTAAACACCTTATTATCTCTGTCTGTCACAATTCATATAGCGTGCTATGTAGCTTAAAGATGTGATCTAGGAAGCGTTTAACCATAATAGCTGATGTATATGGGTGGGACAAGGGAATAAAGTGGCCATATTTAGTAAACATATCAATGACCACCAAAATTGTGTCCTTCCCACCAGATTTAGGCAATCCCTCCACAAAATCCATGGAAATATGGGACCATGCATCCTGAATAATAGGGAGTGGTTGGAGTAGTCCTGCCTTAGGCCCACTATCAGGTTTATTCTTCATGCACACTTCACATTTTTGTACTTAATAGTGCCACATCATTTTCATGTTTACCCAATAGAACACTTATTTAAGCCTTAGGTAAGTGCCATTGATTCCAGAATGATCTCCATAGTGTGAGCTGTGCATAGTCATTAATATTTGTTGTCTGATGTCACCAGAGCTACGTTCGTCATGAATTTGGTTTTGACTTATGGAAATTAATGGGCCTTAGAAAAGCCCTTCTCTTACAAAATGCGAGTTTGTAGGGCGACCCTCGTAGCATGCATTCTCACAAGGTGTAATAGATGTCGGTGGATTTAAGTTAATGTTGTTTTAAGGATATCAATATTAATAGTTAAATTCAAAAGTGTTTAATCTATAAAATTTATTTGCATGATTCTCAGGATATTCATCATGTCTTTTAAAACTTTTACAGCAAGCACTTAACTGGTAGTCGGCGTGGCGTGAGTGTGGTGTGGTCGAGTTTTGCAAAATTTCCCTGTCTTTTAAAACATTCAGAAGCACAAACGGTGCTCTGATACCAACTGCAACACCCCGCTAACTAGGGCCAATTTTTCGCAAATTTTAACTCTTTCGAAAACGCTTATAAATTTTTCGAAATCATTTGCAAACTATCTCGGGATGCTGCTAAGGACTTTTCTGCTTAAAAACCCGTTTCTTTAACCTAGGTCTAACAACTGGTTTAGACTTAATGACTTCAGGTTTATATTTTTACGAATCATGCATATTAGTCTGGACCCGTTCGTACTGGCGAACCGGGTAAAATTATTTAAGTCTGAAAATAGCATCATGCATGTTCGAAAATAAACACAAGCATAGCGGAAGTCTGAAATGCGTGGAATTATTTAGTTTACAAACAGTTTAAACAAATGTCCCGGGAACAGCTTTCGTGCGGAACTCACGACCACCACCACCACAGCTTGACTCACGCCTGCCCACCGACCCTGCCATCTGAAAATATAAAGTGGGGGTGAGTACGGTCCACTTGTACTCCATAAAAACCCATTCTAAAGTAAACAGCAATATTAATAATGATATCACAAACTGGTATATATAAGTAAACTGTAAGTCCCGGAACACTCTGGCCGGTAACTCCCGGAACACTCTGGCCGGTAACCGTGTGCACACTCTGATGGTATAACTAGGGCAAACTGGGCCACCACCAGAACTGAGGGAAGGCAAACTTGGCCTTAACCCAAAGTGGGTAAAACTCATATACATACCTGAACGTGATATCGACTATTAAACTCAATGTATAACCCAGACTGGGTCCCCACCTGATCGGTTTTGAAAATGAGTAAGTGCGGCTGTGCTGGTAGCTGACTCCTCAAGCTACATAAAAATATAAGCAAACAAATATACTAAGTACTATGCTCGTCATATGCTCAAAAATATGCTAGGATGCTCTACTCTATCAGATTACTCATCCGGATATAAAGGAACGCTCTAAGGGTTCACAGAAATATTTCTAAGTCCGGAAATAATACTGATATGCTTAACTGATCTGGTTTGGCTCGGAAAAATACTTAAATTTCGGAATAAGACTCGGACCGAAAATCACGAACCAAAACGGACTCGAACCGCCGGCTAAACTGGCCGGTTCGCTAACTGGCTAAACCGGGTCGGGTTGAACCGGACCGAGTTGGACCACTGGGTCACACTGGACCGGTTGGTCACGGGCTGCTCGAACTGGCCGGGCTCGGTCCCGTGCCGGGCCTGCTGGGGCCATGGCACGGCGCTGGGCACTAGCTGGGTGCGACCGGGCCTCGGTACTAGGCGCTGCTGGCGCGGGCTGTGCGGCTGGCACGGGCCCTGGCACTACTGGTGCCACTAGGTGCGACTGGGCACGACCGAGAGTCACTGGGTGTGCTGGCGCGCTGCTGGGCACGACCGAGCACTAGGGACGCGGGAACTGACGCGTACCCGGGCTGACTGGGCACTGGGCGTGCGGCTGGCACGACCCTAGTGCGACTGGCGCGAGAGCTAGGGCTGTCAGGGTGCTGCCGGGCAACCCTGGGCACGCGGGCGTGCTGCTGGGCACGTCCCGGGCCACTGACTGCTCGGGCGCGCTGCTGGGCACGTCCCGAGGCCTCTGGACCTTACTCAGGGTCACTAAGGCACGGCCCTGGACACTCGGGTGCGCTGCTGGCACGACCCGAGGTCGACTCTGCGTGGCACGAGCAACTGGCTCGAGGTCACGCGTGCACTGACCCTGGGACAACGCTGCCATGCGCTGCCCGAGGTGCCCTGGCGCGACTGGCGCTGGGACCTCGCTGGTTGGCACGGACAGGCACTGCTGGGTGCTGTCTCGTGCACTGGGACTGCAGTGCCTCGCGAGCACTAGGCGCGGGCACGGACAGGGACACGGCCTGGCCCCTGGGACGCGGCACGGGCACAGCACGCGCGACTGGCGCGGCTAGTGACCCTAGCCGGTCTTTTCCAAACTTCCTTCAACTTTTCTAGGGACTAATGAACCATACCAACATAATATGACATAATATACCCAAAAATGCCAAAAGTCCCTGAGGGACCTCGGTTGGATTTGGAGATGGGCTTATAGGGCCGATTAGGCCCGAGGCCACCCTAGGGCATAAAAATGAACATGCTCAACATGTAAAATGACTTAGGGCCGAATAAACTACATCAAAAATCATGGCTAATGAGGCTAGAATATTGGCTAAAACATACTTGCACATATACTTAGGTTCGGGGGTGAAAATGGCTCGATTTCACATAGCAACTTGACCGAACAAATGAATTCAAAGCATAAAACTGTTTCAACCATGTCATACTCATGATTTTTGATGATTTTTAAGATACTAATCTCGGCCATATCATGCATGTGCAACAACTTACGAATTTAAGGCTTAAATGTTCAAAAATTCGGAACTCCCTCATATGAACATGAATGGCATCATTTTTACACATGATAATTCCTATTTTATCATGAGTAAGCTAGGAAAAATAAAAGTCACGAGCTAACCTTGCTCGAACTCGCGAATGGACGAAGGTGGCCTTCTAGGGCACACTCGCGGTGTAGGTGTCCTTGGGCTCGGTCGAGGCTTAAATGGCTGAAGGAGATACACTCTGGACACTTAGAAAAATCCAAAAGACCTTTGGAAAATGCTAAGCCTCGAGAGGTATGGCTGAAAACAAGAGGAACACAAGTTCTCCTCTTCCCCGGGGCACACGCGCACGGCTATGGACAAAGGAGGTGCTCTCGGTTTTCTCTTGCTTTCCCACAAATATGGTATGTGTAAAATGTGTTCAAGAGTCATAAGAGTGCTGTGGAGTGTCCCTTTTGTGAGGAGAGGGGCGGAGAACACAAGGTGCCCAAGGGGACAAGCACAACATCACATGCGCATGGGGTTGGAGACTTGAATGGGCATCTCCTTGAACATCACCACCTGACTTAGCACGAAATTTTTGGAGCATCATGAAGGGCATCCAAGATTAAAATATGCCTTGGTCAGGCCTTGGTCCATGTGAGAGGTAATGGGGGACAATTCCAAATACACATGCATTAAAATAATGTGTCCACATGCTCCACTTTGGCTTAATCATGCTTTGTCTTCCTTAACACTTTCTTAGAGACATCTTAACCCTAAATGACCCTCATTAAGTCCTTAATACACGCAGCATTGGGTCATGGAAGGAAGTGGGCCGGAATTTCAAGAATTGGGCTCCAAATGATGGGCTGTCGCGCTGCCAGCGCTGGGCCTGGGCGCTGGCCCTGGGCGCGGGCTGCTGGGCATGGCGCGGCACTGGGCCTGGCGCGAGGGCGCGGCCTGGCTGCGCGGGAAAACTGGCCTGCTCGGGAAAAATGACCTTGGGCTGATTTTATGGGCTGAATTGAGGCTCACAACACTTAGAAAAATACCATAAGTGTTTGGCCATGACTTGGGCACCATGCTTGACTCGCGCGAGGCTAGGGTGCGGCCCATTCACGAATATCATACGGACCTGGGCGTCACCTCTCCGAATCTACGGGCCGATGACCTCTCACTGTTTATGCATCCTCAAAGGCACTAACATACGGGACACTTAGACTAGGGTTCTCACGCATACATCATTTTTCAAAACAAAGCATTTATACAAAATATTAAGTGCGATAAATATGGATTACATCATAAATGTACCCACCTGATAGCAGTTACAGTTCAAACCACAAATCTTGAGACGAGGCGAGGTTCAACACCTCTCGACACCTACATTAAGCCCAGATACTAAAGTCAACACTTTAATCTAGACTTATGTAGCAAATTCACAAGTTGACTTAGCCAAACTCGGTTCGACCAAGTGGTTCGTGAAATTCTGTGGATATGGGAACACTAGGACTTAGACTCGATCAAACCACAAATTCAAGTTCGCATAAATGCAAGTGAAAGACAAACAAACGAGTCGCATGTAGACACATAGCAAATTCGGTCAACAACACTTAACCGAAATTCACCATATAACAACAATTTCCAAAATTACACTTGAATTAGAAGGTATATCAAACCAACAAGTTAGGCTCTGAAAATTTTACATAAAATTCACCTTTCAGTATTTAGCAAAAACACCAAGTTTCAGCCTCAAACTTATTAGACACAATTTTATAAAATTCAAACAAGTTTTTCGATAAAAACGAGTCTAAATTAGAAACACATACTAATGAATGATTAGGCCATGAAATTTTTATATAAAATATTACAGCACATAAACAGCAACATATAAAAATACCAAGCTTAAACACTCAGCAAGTGATTTTATAAAATTAAAACAACATTCAGCCAAGTATTGTATTTATAACAGAACCGGCCTCAAATGAACTCCAAAATTTCTGAAATTTTTACAGCATGCTGAACATATCAATATAAGAACCTCCACAAATTTTCAGAATTTTGCAGCCTCAGAACAATTTATAGCAATTAAAATAAAATCGGGCAGAAAAACCAAATAAATCATTAACTCTACCAAACCCAGCTCAAAAATTCTAAAATTTTTATACAGCATATTTTCATGCCTGAGACACAACATAATCGAAAATTAGCCAGAGAAGAACACCACACAAATAATTATACATTTTTCAAGAAACTGAACAGAAATCAAACTAATTTTTAAAAATAGCTAAACACCTTTAAAAATCATGAAAATTTTACAGAAGCTACCTATTTAAAATCAACAACTGCTCCTAAAATTTCAAGTAAATCGGACCAGTATTCAATTTATGGTGAATTTTACATTCAAAACAGCCAATACAAACTTCGAAAAATCATAACGGCAAATATACACCTCCAATCGACACAAGGCCAACACCATTGTGTTCGTAACGATCCTAAGTTCCTAAATCCACAGAAATTCATCACTTATTTTAAGTTCTCGCTCGATTCGCACGAATCGACGAGTTCGGCATAAATATTACAACTACACAATATATACAAAATCACATTAAACATGAATATATCCGAACGCCTCAATCGACATGAGCACACCAACACTCACACAAAATCAAAAGGCACAACAACACAAGGATAATAACGTAAGATAGACGAGGAGTCGAGAATCGATACCGTTCTCGGGAAACGAGCGAGAAGGGTTCGAATTGGGCTCGACGGTGAACTCGTCTCGCGAAAGAAAAGAGCTCGACGTGCGGGAGGAGAGAGTGCGTCGCTGCTGTCGGGTCTCCGCCGGTGTTCCCTGCTCGAACGGAGAGGGAGACGCTGAGATGTTGCTCGATCAGAAAAGGAACTCACGGCGTGGCGGGAGAGGCTGGGATGGCGTCGCAGCGCGGTGGAGCTGCTGTGGCGGACCGAGGAGATTTCGACGTCAAAGGCTCGTGGGCTGGCTCGAACTCGCCGGAAAGACGCGCACAGAGGTCGCCGGAGGGTTGCTGCACGAGATGCTGTCGCCGGAGGTTACTCGCCGGAAGTTGGGCTACTTGCGGCGGCGCGAGGAGGAGCAGGCTCGCGAACAGATTTCTTGCGGTGGCGGCGACGGGCTGAGCGCAGGGATGAGGATGATGAACCAAGCATGAGGTTGACGGGAAAAAATAGAAACAATAGGAGAGGATCGATGATGAGGGTGATGGTCGATTACGGGAGTGAGATGCGATCACGAAAAGAAAAAATCTGATTTTCTCACTTGATGGCTGCGGGATTATGTTGATCGCAAGGGAGGAGGAGGAGACCAAAATATATGTACGTACTAGGTTTTTAGGGAAAGGAAAATCTGTGGGGCCGGGCCCGAGTAATTGGGCCAAAAAATTTCGTGCCTCTTGGGTTGGGTTTGCGACATTAAATCGGCTCGCGGCCTCGGTTCGCAAAATAAATGGGCTCACGGGCTCGATTACGAATTCAA
>BKCP01002558.1:853260-883615 GCA_008636005.1 Striga asiatica
TTTTTTTTTTCTTACCTTATGCTTCTTTGTTTCTTGAATGCTTGTTCATGAAATTTCTTAAGTCGTTCCTTACAACCTTTTTGCTTTTGTTTTGCAATAGAACAGTAGAGAAGGAAAAAAGGGTTCAATAAGAAGGTAATTATTGGGGTATGCTTGTTCTTGGATTTTGCTTTAGTCTCATGAATTTATCGTTTTTTGCATTTTAAAGGAATTAAAGACAGCTTTTGTATGCATCTTTTTCAAAAGTAGATGAGAATAATTCTTGGGTTAGCTTTACGTTCTTTTCAAGATTTTATTTGAGATTCTGTTATTAGTTTTCTGTGGTTTTGCCTCATTGATTTATAAGGGGTATGCATGTATATTATTATTATCATCATCATCATTATTATTGAAAGATATTTTATTTTGGCATTAGTTTGTTAGTTCGAACAAACACCTGGAACCACACAATAAAAGAGAGATCTTTACATATTTTATTTCCTTAATTAATCTTATTTTATATTCCATGTATAAGATTGTGTAGATCTTATTATGGTTTTGCATAATATAGGAGATCGGACGTGAAGAGATAAAGAAGAGGAGAGACGTGCATGGATAGGGAATCAAAGAGAGAGAATAGAAGATTTTCTTGCCAAAGATATGCGATCCTCATGGAAGAAAATCTTGCTTGAAGTCCTATGCCTTGAAGACTCCAACCCTAAGGAGTTCATATAAATACCCTAGAGGAAGCTTCTGTTGCGGTGCGAGAATTTAGAGAGAAATTTCTAGAGCAACTTAAGCTTCGTATTTTCTGTTCCATTTTTTCAGCTGTATTTAGTTCAGTCTGAGAGTTCTTACACACTCAAGGACTGAAACTGTTTTTGTTCAGTTTCTTATTCGTTCATCAAAACTATTTTACGGTTCATACACTTAGGAAGTAAGTGTAGGTTTTATAAGTCCACGGGACGTGGCCGGAGAATTAGTTGATAGGATCGAGAGTAGTGTTGGCTAGATTTGAAGGGAGTTCAAGTCTTTGTAAGTCCAAACTATGTTCATGAGTGATCTATCAATGAAAGAGCTCTGAGGGGAAGTGAGATGCTTCCCTGAAGAGTTTGTTAATCTTCGGTTGATTGCTTCCGCATTTTACAATTTTTGTTTTAGTTCGTACTACAATTAGCGCACTCTGTGACAAATATACGTTTAAATTATTATTATTATTATTATTTAATTTTTTTTTTGGGGGGATTGATTTGGTGTGTATTTGGAGTTCTGCATGTAACATGGTTGTTGTATGAAGATTATTTTTCATGCTTTTTTCCCTTTTCATAATCCAGACTATTAGTTCATTTTTCACTTTTTAAAGATAAACGAACAATCCTTTTTCTTTATTTTTTACTTTTTGGTGTATCTACGTGTTCTTGCAAATTGCAATGAACCACTTCTTCATTGTACGAAAGCATGGTTGCCTAAAGGTTACACCATCTAACAACAACGTTTGTGTTTACACATATATATAGTACATAATGTAAAATATATTTGTATAAAATCATCCTTCAAATAGTCTCATTTGTATTATTACTGTTTCAAATTTGTTTGTTTAGAATGTCATGAATCTTACAACTACATTTGAAGATAAAACATATATAAATTTCAGTTGGTCGTCATTTTGCTTTCAGTCTCCTTTTTTTATATATGTAATCTTGTGATGATTATTCAATCTGGACTGAGTTTATTTTGTGGAGAAATTATAAATCTATGTATGACCTGTTCTTTATAACATACAATATTGTTTTACTTCTCATGTTCCAATTCAAGTTCATTTTTTGGTACAAGCACGTGTATTAATCATTTTTTATTAATTTTCTTTGTCTTTGCAGTAGTTTGGTTTCCTAAACGTTTATAGCGGACGAAAGTGTCAATTCACCGGTGGCTCACAGTCTATTTCAATTTAACGGTGACCATTCAATTTGGTTGTTTATTTCAGTGACCAACTTCACCAACAATGCGCTTTCAAAAAGTTTGTTTGATTCTTAAACGACTAAATCTGCACGTTTTAAAACGAACCGAAAAAAAGTTACGATTAGACTTAAACATCGTACAATAGAGTTTAATGGTCAAAGTCAACACAGATGACCAAAAAAAAAAAGAAAAAAAGAAAATGTTCCACTACAAAATAGACATTTGCAGAATTAAAAACGAAGTCAAAATATCTATAAATCATTAAAAACACATTGCACCAATGATTCTGAAAAAAAACAAAAAAATTAATAAGTGCATGAAGAATCTAAATGCAATATTATAAATAATATATACTTTCTCTTAAATCATCGATAGTTGCTCTAAGCACGCCCATTAAATTACGGGAAAACAAAATACAAATGCAGGGTTACTGTTTTGCTACACTCAAATGTCTAACAAACTAAAGTTACACCACATTAGCAGATTAACACAAGATATAGCCCTTAGGGCACCTGCATCGCTTCATTCTTTTGTCCGTTTAAACGCCCCCGAAGCGTTAAACACGGATGTGGTTCATCCATTAAAAGGAGGGGCCCGCACAAACGTTCAATGGACTGAACGCCTTTTACTTCCCTTTTTTTTCTTTTTTGTTTTAAAATCCTTATTTAATCAATCTTTTTTTCTTTTTGTTTTTATATTTAACTTATTTTTTATTTATATCATAATTCCCAATATGTATCAATAATTTATATTTTCTATCCCTTATTCTTTGTCTATAAATACACCTCATTTTGCCAACTAAAATATATATTTTTTGTAATTGTATTATTTTTTTCTTGTGTAATCTTAATTTTAGTTATTTTGGTCTTGTAATGTTATTTCATTTTCATGCATTTAAAATTTATTATTATAATTATAAAATATTAAATTTTATTTTTATTGAGAATATAATATAAAAATTTATATGGAATGAGTGGATAATAGGTCCCATATATGTATTTAAATGAATGTGTACGAATGTGAGTGTGTTTTTAAATGGAGAGAGATTTAGTGGAAAGATGGAGTGGATGAGAGAGAGTGTTACTTTTTGATTAAATGAATGATATTTGTGTTAAAGGGATGTGAATGCCCGTAAACGCTGATAATGCTGGCCATACTGTTCGGGCCAAAATAATGAATGCACAATTTACAATACCTATTGGTGGGCCGAAATTTTTTTCAACTTTGACATTATATGCGGCCCAATTAATAATTACAGTAGATGGGCATATCTTTCAGACATTCTATAGTTATGAAAGTTGGCCCACAACAAAAAAAATAGGTTCAACGGTAACAATCTATAACAGTGCATTCAACGTCTGCCCATGCCTCTGACTATCATGAAGACTAGCAGTGTTCTACACAGTTAAATTTCCGGTGGTACCCTACAGCCTATCGACACCGTAGAGCCTGAGGTCACATGGTGGGCTGAATTTGAATTTAGGACGTTAGGCAAGAGTGACATTAGGTGGGAAAAATTTTACATCAACAGAGTAGGGGCACTTTACCAAAAAGTTAAATCTACACTGTTTCTTCTCCAGGAGCTCCTCAAATTCTGCATATCAACCCTCACTCATTTTACCAAAAGTACAGAAGTCATGATTTAGTGGATTCAGTTGGTAATCTTTTGAAGTTTTTATTTTTTTGTTTTACAAAGAAAACTTTGATGTATGGCCTAAGCTCTTCAGTACCACAAAAATACGTATTTTAATCACCAATGTACTCAAATCCTACTCTGTTACTACCGCTATAAATGCAACTAAATCTGGTATTCCGACACGTGGCGTTTTTTTTGCAAACATAATTGCTCTCCATTTTCTGCTATTTTTACGACCACTGCCATTGCTTTTACACTATAAAATTATTGGAGTGCAGGGAAAATCTGGTGACGGTAATCGTACGACACGATTTTGTGGCCTTGGTAGCTACTGTTTGAGAGATCTTTTTTCACAGGAAATCTGGGTACAGTGTTTGCTTTAAACTTTTTGCCCATTCTTATCACCTTCTGAAATTTTTTTGAGCCTTTTATTTTCAGTGAATTTTTTTTTTGGCCATTTTCAATTGTGAAACACAAATTTTAGCCATAGTTTGGTAAAAGCATCTTTTTTAGCCATTTTGACACTTAAAATGACAAATTTGACCTTACTATCTATTTTTTTAAAGGAAATAAAAAATTGTTAATTTAAATGACAAAAATGCACAACTTCATCATTTTTCTCATCCGTGTTTTCTTCCTATGACATTCACTCCTACATTTTGAATTTTATCTCTCATCTAAAAAAAAAACATTCTCATAAAAAAAATAAAAAATCACTCTCCCTCCATATTACAAAAATTCCGGCCACATTACGGTGATAAATCGAAAATAATAGTGTAAAAGTATGTCTATAATTTCTCTTTTTTGTTAATTGCTATCATACATAGTATTCAAATTAATAACATGAATATTGGTAAAAAAAAAAAAGATTTCTGTGGGCATGAATAATTTCTTGAACATTGAATGATTTCTGGTCCAGAAATCATTCAGAATCGCAGAAATCGATTTCTATGGTTTCTGGTTCCAGAAATAGATTTCTGGTCACAGAAATCGATTTCTGGTGCAAGAAATTGATTTATGCGATTTCTGGTTTCTTGTTCCAGAAATCGATTTCTGTCTCCATAAATGACCATGAAATCGATTTCTTTACTTTCTGGACCAAGAAATCGATTTCTGGAACCAAAAAACCGATTTATGGTCCCAGAAACATGAAGATCCAGAAATCGATTTCTGGACCCAAAAAACCGATTTATGGTCCCAGAAACATGAAGATCCAGAAATCGATCTCTGTGACCAGAAATCCAAGAAATCGATTTCTGGGACCAGAAATCGATTTCTGTCTCCAGAAATGACCAAGAAATCGATTTCTGGACCCAGAAAACCGATTTATGGTCCAAGAAACGAGAAGATCCAGAAATTGGTTTCTGGTATTTCTGGTCTCAGAAAGAAATTGATTTATAGCCAATGATGTACCCCAGAAATATTTTTTATGGGCCCAGAAATCGATTTCTGGGACCAGAAATCAGAAGATCCAAAAATCGATTTCTAGCCAATGATGTACCCCAGAAATATTTTTCTCGCTCCAGGAATCGATTTCTAGGACCAGAAATCAGAAGATCCAGAAATCGATTTCTGGGTCCAGAAATCGATTTCTGGTTCCAGAAACGTCATTTCAAGTCCCAGAAACGTCATTTCTGGTCCCAGAAATCTGTTTTCGAATCGTATAAACCATTTATGTAAAATCATTTCTATTTCAAATTTTATTTGTTTTATTAAACATTGATTGCTTAATTACTAATTATTGGGAATAATTTCTAGAGCGTGATCATGGTATTACGCTCAAATACAATAAAGCACTAAAGTCTCATAATGTCGTGTATGACTTCGTTTATGGAGATCATAATAAATCTTGGGAACTTTTTCCTGGATATTTTCATATGTTGATGAGAGAAAATCCTGGAACCACCACATGCTATGAGACAAATGACGATGACATGTTCAAGTACGCATTCTTTGCCTTACATGCCTCCAACGGATTCATTAATTATTGTCGCCCTGTGATTGTGGTTGATGGTACTCATTTGAAGGGTCAATATAAAGGCATTCTGTTCGTAGCAACAACAAAAGATGGAAATGAGCAGATATTTCCATTGGCTTTTGGTATAGGTGACATGGAAGAGCACAATGCTTGGGCGTGGTTTCTACATGCGCTTCGTAATGTATTCGGATGTCCCGAAAACTTGGTCATTGTTTCTGATCAACACCCAAGCATCAAGTCGGCTTTGGAGGTTGTTTACTCCGAAGCAACTCATGTTATTTGCACGTACCACTTACGCCAAAATATTCGAAAGTTATTTGAACGTACCGCTTCGTATGAAAACTTTTTAAATAGAGTTTATGACATTGTTGGTGGAGATACCTGTACTTTTTTTTGTTATTTGAAGCTAATACAAAGTTCAGCATTGCATGATAAAATGATTTATCATGCATTCTGTACTATATGCATATTTGTTCAAGTAAATATCAAATACTTACACAGAAAACAACCTTTCTTTACTTGTTCGAATTGGTAATTGTTTTAAATGATGCATTTTTTTTTTCGCGACTCAGTAATTGTTTTAAATGATGCATTTTTTTTTTCGCGACTCACGGAGTAATTGTTTTAAATGATGCATTTTTTTTCGCGACTCACGGAGGAACTCACGAGTCACAATGAAGAACAGAATACAGGCTACAAGCTTCCCAGGGTCGCGACTAGCGGGATTTGTTCGCGAATCGCAGAGAAGAACAGAGCTATATTGTTTAACAACACAAACCCAATGCTCGTCAACAAAAGTACTATGAGACCACAAAAAGACCACAATTGTCAAAATATCAAATACACTACAATTGGCAATAGCAATACACAACCAAAGCACCAAAAAAATGACACTACTTCGACACGGGAATACTATGAGCATAAATTGCTAATGCCATTTTCTGTCTATATAAACTTATGTCTGGCTGGGAATTTCTTCACCAAGCATGCGTTCAACGTACATGCAAGCAAATACACCACAATTATGGGTATCCAAACTGAACTTCACTCGGCATTCTCTTAATTGATAAGACATCTAACTTGGGTGGAATATTCATAGTTTCAAAGTAACCGGACCGGTGAAGTAGTGTGGGAAGTAGTCGTCGGAGAGGGGTCAACATAAGCTCTCGGTCATTACACGCCTTCGATGATGAAAGGTGGCTAAAGAAGTCGTAAAGCTCGATCTCCCAGTCCACTAACCGTACCCGGCACACCACCCAATGCTCGTCAACATTACATACCAAAATAACCTGTCATCCGAAGTTACAAACCAACATGTTATAAATGTTATAAATGTTATAAATGTAACAAGTACATGTACATGTGCAAGAGCTTTAATAACCTGTACATGTGCAAGAGCTTGAAAAATTAATCAGAACATGCAAATTAATATGAAAATCAACATAATTATTCAAACTCCTAATCCAAGAAAAATTAACAAGAGTAGAAATACAATTACTATAAAACACAATTACTAAAAGTTGTTGTGAAGTCCAAATTGGGTATTATTCATGTTGTAGAAAAGTGGGAAAATTGTCATGTTCAAATGAAATGCAAGAAAGAGCTAATAACAAAAGCGAATCAGAATAAGTAAATTAATATCAAAACGAACATAATTATTAAAACTTCTAATCCGAGAAAAATTATCAAGAGCAGTTTAATTGTCCTACTCCAATTATAAAATCTGCTGTCAGTTACAATTAGATATGGCATTTACAAAGAAAAAATCTACTTAGATATGGCATTACAGAAATACGGGGATTAATCATTAGTTACACGGGGCAGACATCTTTTCAAGAATGATGCTATGGATTTGACGGGTTTTCTACAAATAAATGAAAGAAACAAATCTTGGTTTTAAAATGTAAGTATAAATTGGTGAGGTTTGAACAAACCAAAAAAAAAATAATAAAATTCCCAATATTTATCGACATAACCATGATATCATTAGAAGAAAACCAATGGAGGGACACAATTTATGAAAAATGCATGTAAAGGGGGATTTGTAATTATGAAAAATATACTTTGTTGTTGGAACGACACTTCACGGATCTTTTTTGTAATCAATCATATTCAAAACTCAAAGATCTAGATAGGCAATACTTGCTCAGAACTTCAGTTCTTAACCTGGATGAATTACATAACTGTAAGCTATATAGTTAATGGTCATCAAGTTATATGAAGGGTAAATGTCCAACTTCAACACTACGTAAAATGCCATTCAAGAAGTAATATATATTTGGTGATGTAAAAGCCAATAACAAAATAATATATCCAACACTAGAACTTAGACTACAAACCATAAAAAAAAGGATGCTAAATATGCGTAGAAATGACATTGTTATGCTCAAACACTAGATACCTCTACGAACTAACTAAAAACAAAAATTCCCAAAAACATCACATTTAGTAACAGCCAAACAACTGCAGAAACTCAAGCACCAACAACAAACCTCAGCAAAAATGACAAATAAAAAAAAAAAAAAACCAAACCCAACAACATCCAGAGCCCAAAGCTGAAACTCAAACACCAACAACAAACCCCAGCAAAAATGACAAATAAAAAAATAAAATAAACCAAACCCAACAACATCCAAACAACACATCCAGAGCCCAAAGCTCGAAAAGAGGAAAGAAAAAAAAAAAAAAAAAAGGAAAAGGGCAAAAACATGAACCTCTTTACACTTGAAGAAGCTACAATTCTTTTACCGGACGCCGACAATGACGAGCTTCCACCCGTAAAGACGCTTTTTCCTGAAAACATCACCCGCATCAACAAGAAACAAATGCAAAAAAGAGTAATCCTCATGAACCCTAATTCAAACCAAGCACCAGAGGCCAGATCCGAACAAAAAAACCCTAACTCGAATAAAAAATTTAAGGTCAAGAACCCTAATTCGAACAAAAATATTAAAGGACAAGAACCCTAATTACCTGATTTCAGAGGCCGGATAAGAGATGAGAAAATAGAGGCACGGTCAATTTTTCATCGGTGAGAAGCTGCAGAGGAACGGCGAGGTCGAGCAGAGCCGGCGAGGTCGTGCAGAGCCGGCGAGGTGGCCACAGGACGATGTCGGAGGTCGTGCGGAGCCGACGAAGTCGTCTGCGGAGATCGGAGGTCGTACGGAGGTTGAGCCGGCGAGGTCGTGCGAAAGTGAAAGAGATTTTTCTGCTCAATGGGATTTTTCGAGCCGATGAGGAAAGTTTTTTTTTTTTTTTCAATTTAGCTGAAAGGAATTTTTTTCTTTTTCTTTTGGAGGCACGATTAATTGTGAAAGTGAAAATGAATTGTGAGGTGAATAGATGAATTTGGGGGAAGTGAAAGTGAATTGTGATATTAAATTGGATTGGGGTAATTTTGTATTTTCACATGTCAAAATGGCTAAAAAAGATGTTTTTATCAAAACATGGCTAAAATTTATCTTTTGTAAATTTATATGGCTATTAAGTGGTATTAACACTTTTATTTTTCCTCTGTTTTTTCGCTCTCACCTCCAACACATTTCGTTGGCTTTTGATTTTTTTTTTTAAATATCATTGTATATTGGAGAAGGTATGCACCAGTAGTCGTCTGCTTTTGTACGGCCCGATAACGGAGAGCAGTGAGCGTCTCTACAATTGATGTGCGATGAAGTCATCTGCCCCATGGCGTCTACTTTCCAGCAGCTAGGGTTTTGTTAGTCGCGAAGGAGCAGGGACATGAACTTCGGACTGCTGATGTCGTTTCATGAAATGAGTCACGGTGCTGTAAGTTGTTCTTGCCTTTTCTACCCCAAATTGTTTATACATCGCTCAAATTTATATTTCAGGTTTATCAATTTTGAATTTTGCCAACACAGTTAGCATCCGCACCTTCGAATTGCAAATTTAATTTTCATCTGATTCGTCATATGGGGTTTATGTTATTTGTCATGAGTGGCTTGATAGACTGAAGATTGCATGATGGGGTCAGTGTAGGTGATGGGAGTCGGAGGACTTAAAATTTCGAGCCGAAAATAGCCGCTGCTTAGTTGTACATTGATGGGAGGAGATTCTCTGGTCTTTTATTTTTTTCTTCTGCGTAAAACAATGGAGTGCCAAAATCTTCCTCTAATTTTGCCTTTGTACCTATTTCGTGAGGTTCTCTGTTTAATACCTTAGATGTTGCTTTCAAATTCGTGACATTGTTTGCCTTTGGTTCTTATAATTTTGGCTTTATCATTTCCAGGGAAAACTGATTTATGCCCGTGGAGTATCCGATAAAGCATCGGGAAGAATTTCGTCATCACAATAATTCTCGAGTAAATAATGTGAGTACTTTCTCGCTGACTATTTTATCGAAGGAAAAAATACAACTGAGTTTTTGTTGGTTTTCCTACTTTTACTATAGGCTGTGCATCGTATCCATGACTAGGTGTTTTGTTTGGATGAGAAGCACAAAAAACAATTGAAGGATGAATTTGGTAAGCTTTTTTTATTTTATTTATATATCCCTGCATAATTGTGTATGTAAATAATTTCCAATCAGTAAATTAGGAAGAAATATTATTGTCTTTGAATTAGACGTTGAAGCTTGGACATTTGGGCAACATGTTGATGAGGCTGCATTCATTCCTGCTGGCTGTCCTCATCAAGTGAGTAATAGACAGGTGAGCTCTCGGATAATACAAGTTGTGGATGTTAGAGATTCCATTTTAAATTTTTTCTTCTTTTCTTGTAAAGAAAAAAGTATACTTTATTTGTTGATAAATGTTTTAGGTGTGCACTTTGGCAATGTGTGAATGGATGATCATTCTGCAATTATTCTTATAATTTCAGGTTTCTTGCCAAAACAAATAATTTAACCTCTTGTTTAACTAAGACGTTAATAGGAAACTTTTTTATGGATATGATTATGAATACTTTGAATTGTGATTGGTATATTGCATCTTACTCATGATTAACTCTGTTTGTTGTTTTGGTTCTTCACATTGGCAGGGAACATGATGTGTTTTTCACCCTTTAAATTAATATGCACTTTGAGGTGCCTTTAAATGATTCAGAAATTCTACTTTACTAATTACATAATGTTTTTATACAGATTATTTTTTAAAAATGAGGATGCCTGCCTAATCAGAAATATTACCTGTTGTAACGTGTCATTGGTGGTTATGTGTTAACTAGCTCGCATTGGAGGCCCTCTATGAAAATTTGGGCGATTACGTAGGTAATTTCATTAGCCTTTTTTCTGGATAGTTTGTTAAAAATTATCTCTAGCATGCTCTTTTGAAACCGTCAATAATGATTGTGATTGTTTTTCCAAGTGTGGGTATGAGTTGCCTTTTGCATCCATTTTTGTATTGAAAAACGTATCAGGTGTAAATATTCCGCTTTTGTTTGTTGTTTAATAATTATACTTGTTCATTTTTCCTATCGTTCTCCTCAATGTGCATATAGAAGAGTGTAAGCAAGATCCTGGATTTGAGACTTTGAACTTTTAAGCATGGGGAGCCTGCACCGAAGTATGCTTTCTGTTGAAATCTTACAGTTTTTTCTCTGTAGAAGTTGGTATAGAACATTAGTAATCTGTATAGAAGACAAACCCTGCATTAATTACTTTGAGGTGATAACTGAAAACAAATCAGGTGTTTTTCAAATTGTGAAAGTGACGTATGTTTTTTTTCCACCAGTTAGCATATTCTGTTTGGTCGCCCATGTTCTGTATTACTATTTTGAACAATTTAAAAACAATATAATTGGCCTTTCCTTTCTAATGTCCCATGTGTTCGATTGGTTTTACAAATAAAATGTTAATACTATTGAGAAAAAGTAAAGAACTTTCACATTTCAAATTTCGCTTTACTGTGACAGGAAAAGAAAGGGCGAGGGCCCCAACCAATGTGGTACGTCACTGGAGACGAGCTTAATTCCGTGCCACTGTAAGCGAATTGCTTTTTTGTTCCAAAAGTTTAAGTTGCATCTTGATTGAATGGGTTGTATAAATGCTTTAAGTGTATCCTAAAGATCTAAGAGTAGCAAAAGTTTTAAGGTACATGAAACAGAGACTGACTTAGGACAAGGTGAATAGTGCAATTGGAGAGATTGCAGCATATGCCGAAATAATGCCCAGCTTGTTGTTGCATGACGGAAAAAGGTTGTTCTTTCTTATCATTTTTATTTGTTTTTCCAATCCCCCAAACCCATAGTTTTTTTGAACCATTTTTGTTGATTCATTTCTTTTATACACTTTCAAATGTGAAGGTGGCACACAATAACTTGGACAAGGCTCTGGTAACAATATCCTCTTTCATAATTTCTCATTGATTATTATATTACATTTTTGTTTCCATCATCCTTTTCTGGTGGTAAAATTCAAATGGGAGGTTCATACAAATTTTTATTTTTTACCCTCTGAGAAACTGGTAATTTGATGCCCATGTGACTCATCTATGAATTAAGTGAAATTGCAATGACAGATGCAGTGAAAGGAAAGTACTTTTTCCTAGAGTCGGACATTAAGGGGCCTTACTTGAAACTTTAAAATACGGGAAGAGCACTATTGACGATTAATGTTTCCTATGTGTTCGAAGAAAAATAATCTCGATCGAGTACATAAGTGATTTTTGTTAGATTGTTAGCTAAAAAATTTGCTTTTGTAACAGAAGCTTAACTAGATGTGAGATTTAGAATTTAGTTTCCAATCAATTTGCTAACTCTTTGAACATACAATATGACAACTGTCTCATTACTCCTAGAAAAAAAGGTGTTGGAAATTTGTTTATTCATTTTTGAAGAGATGCTAAGCTATTTCATCTGCAACATGTTTTCTTCCGTGAATGAGTAATGTACTAATGTTGTATATTTGCTGAATTTATTGGTTCGCCAATCATAGCTACATTAGTCATTTTCTTAAAGAAACATAAAAAAATAAGGTATTATGTAATACAAAATCGTTAATAAACAAAAATATATAATAATACTTAAATTGGAGTTATTTTTAATATAATTAAAAAAAATTAATTAATTAAAGAATGAATAAATTCCCAATTACAACCGACTGCGCGTGAACAGTCGGACGCAATCTTCAAGTAAGGAAGTTTAGTGGTTTTGATTTTGGATGGCTGACAACTTAGTAGATAGGGAGAGAATTTATTTACATGCTTGTAGATTGTTAAGAGTGGGTTGATGATCCAAGCTGATTGTAATGAAGCAAGCAAAGTTGCATTAAGCCTATTCCAGTTTCACCAGGTTCTCGCTATCGTGCTTAGATATTACAAAATAGTTACTATACAACTTAGATATTACATGGCACTGTGCCTTTATGATTATCACGAAATAGGCGGTTAATTGTTCTTTCTGAGTTGATTGATTAATTATATGGTAGCTTTGTGCGAAAAAAATACAGTACCATTTGTCTAAATATGTTGAGAGTTATTGGTTGTTTCATAATGTTATTTTCCATGTTTAACTTAGATTATGTACTTGGTGTTGACAGCATATTGCAATGGAAAATGGTCTTCTCTGGTGGACACTAAATATGAAGTGAAAAATTATTTTATTCGTATTGGTTAGCAGTAATTTCTCATGGAGTCTTTATTTCTTTGTTAGTCATTGTCTATGTTCTGTGTAGAATGAAGGTACCGTGTAGGATGTAGGTACTCATGTGAGTGGTTTTGATAACAGTACAATGAGTTTACATGGTTGTTTTGCGGGAATAAAACCTAGAAAATATTAAAATGTTGTCATCATTCAGTGCAAATGTAACACTTTGTTTTTTAACATAATATCATGGAACGTTCTAACCTAATTGTATCATAGAGTAACACTTTAGTTTATGTTTAGTACGGTCACTAAATATTCAAATTGTGCATTTAATTATGGATTTAATTGGGCTTGACTGTGCAAATTATGAAATACTCAAAATTTATGCTTAATTATGAATTGAATTGGGTCTGGCTGTGCGTGCACAGCCGAAAACCCACTAGTAAAGTATATAAATTGATTAAGTGAATAATTAAGATATCAAAAGTAAAAAACGAATATAGTTAAGTATCAAAACGATAATTTTACTTAATTTAGTTATCCTTCTGCTAAAATAATTTTTCCCACCATATGTCTCACTCACATTTTTCAATGTTTTTCTTTATTTTTTTGAAAAATAATTTTGTCGCACCGATTATTATTCACTGGTCGCGTCAAGGAACATCGGTAGGAATAAAAGGTGAAAGCTTTGTAGCTGAGTGTTGATTGGTGACCTGAGAAAATGCAAACTCCATCAATGGTGGCGTAGAGCTCCAAAATTAAATAACTTTGTTCTTTTCCCATAATCTCTTTTATTCTTTTTTTTCCCCTTCTAACTGAAAGCAGAAAATTCACAGTTGTTTCTTATTTCACGTCTGTCGGTTTTTTCTGTTATTCTCATTCTTAGGCTAAGTTGTGTTTTTTACTTTTTCATTTATTCACACTTTCTTTACCTAGTGCACTTTTATTAGTGGTTAGTAAGGGTACCTAAGACGAACCCGTTTTGCACTCATGCTGACGTAGCTGCATAAATGGGTCCATTCATCTACATGTACGGTTTGAGATTATGATATGAAAAACGGGACTTTTCCCCCTTTTGATTTGTGAGAAATTTACATATACAGGCAAGTACAGATGTTTTTACCATTACCAGCAGCCACAATTACTTCAGCAGCAATATCAGCAACATTTGAAAATCCAAGGTGCCTATACTCTCAGATGCAGTACAATTATTCCAAACAAAAGCCCTATCAGATGCACCACAACAGCAAAAGTATGGCTAATATCATCAGTCACAGAATGCTACATAGTATAAGAAGGTGCTTTTGCAGCAGTACCAAGAACGACATAGTTCAACTCACAATATGAACTGGTATGTTGTAAAATACTACATAGTACTCTCTCCGTATATTGGTCCAGAGTTACTGAGTTACTGAACTGTACCCCGTGAAATTTTAAATGATAGTAATTTACCATGTCACTATGGCAATATAAGTATGTTTTAAAAAAATATGGATCATTGTTGAAAATTTTGGACCATTACACTGTTCTCACTTCTCATTATATGGAAGCTTAGGTTTCTTTATCGTACTTGTAACAACAAATTTCGTGTATTGAATTTAAAAACACGAAAAATATTATTCAAATGAATTTTTTGAATCAAAATAAATATAATGGTTTACAATCTCTATTATTCCTCTGATTCTTCTCACGAACAATTTTAAGTCTTGGAGCGAAATCTTCGGTTTGATCTTCTCCTTGACTTGATTTGACTTGAATTAACGTTAATCCGAGGGCCAACGTCTTGATTTCGGATCAAACGTCGAAATATCCCAAGAACGCGAAGAACACGAATCCTTGGTCTTCGTCGCAAAGTAGATCTTGAATCTTCTCTACGCCGGTTTTGAATTTACTAACGTTATTCGGAGGCTGTGCAGCTTGTTTACGGATTGAACGACAGTCTTGAGGTTGAACGCGCTTGAATCTTGCTTCGAATCTTCAAGAACGCCTTTGAATCTTCAAGAACACTTGAATCTCGTCGAGAGAATTCTTTAGAGCTCTTGAACTTTGAATATGAAATATGATGTGTGTTTTTTTGACATTAGGGGGAGCCCCTATTTATAGGTGTAGGATGGAGAACCCTACCAAATTTAAGAATCGTGGACGCGATTTGATTGGTCCATGATGATTCACATAAGATCTTTTAGATCTACTTAGATCTTCCAAGATCTTCTAGATGCCATATGATTTATTACCAAGAATTAAGATTTGACACTTGGCAATATTTGATTGGTCAAGAATTAAAATATTAAAATATCAATTAATTAACTATTTAAATTAGGAATTAAATATATGGGAATTCCTAAAATATAAATAGAAAATATGACTTGATTTTTTAATAAATTAATTTCCACGTGACGCCATTTGATTGGCCACAATTTTTATGTCTCTACAGTACTCTATTTGTCCTGCTGAGGTTAAGATCGACTTTACGTTTTTTTGTTTATGTTCTCTCCAAACTGCAAGCTCATTCCTTACTGAGAGCATTATAATTTAGTTTTTGGACCATTACACTGTTCTCACCTTCTTGATTGTATTTTGCGGCTATAGTGGAAAGTCTCTCCCAACTAATTACTAACAAACGAACCCATTGGGGAGCAGACAACACAAAATGGGATTAAGAACTTAAAGCCCTTTCTACACAAGTTACTATTGGTGAGAACCATAGAGCTTTCGAAAAAATTGTTACAAAGGAAGTAAAGATGTCAGCAAGATTCTTATGTGTAGCACTATTTGGAACATGGCTATATAGTCTGTTTACTGCTTCTACTAACTATTCCTTGGTAGGAAATTTGATATCTCTTTACCCCAAATAACTATAGTCCAAGTGAAGTAACTTAAAATTTTTTATAGTTGTTTTTGTTTGGTTTTTAGTTTCTTTCAATTCCATACGCTGCGTAGGTGTTTGCGCGACGACAACATACAAATCTGCTCTCCGAAAAATAATCAGAACCCCTTTTCCTCGTAGATTAACTTAATCCCAAATTATAAACTTTGCCATGCTTCGATTGGTTTAGGATACAAAAGGAACGTATCGGTGTGAGTACATAGATGTAGCTTAATTTGAGGAAAATGGGGCAATCTATGTACTCATACCGATACATTCCTTTTGTATCCTAAACCAATCGAAACGGGGCAAAGTTTATATTTTGGATTAAGTTGATCTACTGAAAACGAGGTTCTGATTATTTTTCGGAGAACAGATCTGTATGTTGTCGGCGCGCAAACGCCTACGCAGCGTATGAAATTGAAAGCAACGAAAAACCAAACAAAAACAACTATAAAATTTTTTACCTTACTTCACTTGGACTATAGCTATTCGGGGTTGGGATATGGCAAATTTCCTAGCAAGGAATACTTAGTAGAAGAGTAAACAGACTATGTAGTCATGGTCCAAATAGATAAGAAGTCTTATCTTGTTGATATCTTTGCTTGCTTTGTAACAATTTTTTCCAAAGCTCTACGGTTCTCACCTATAGTAACTTGGTGTAGAAAGGGCTTTAAGTTCTAAATCCCGTTTTGTATTGTATGCTCCCCAATGAGTTCGTTTGTTAGTAGTTAGTTGAGACAGGCTTTCCACTATAGCCGCAAAATACAGTCGTCAAGACAATAATACTCTTGAGATTTAGGAACTTGTGACAAATGTGCTCCTCAAAATATATGAAGGCGAAGAAAGAGAGTTCACTATACGCACGATGAACGAAAAGTTCTCTCTATTTTGAACTTGAGTTCGATGTTGAAAGTTGTCGAAGGTGGACGAACTATAGGACAGGTAATTCTTTTTGGGCTTCATGCTGATTTGAATTTATTTATTTTGGCTGATTTTCCTTTTGTTTCTTTCTTTGTTGGGGTTCTGCTAGTTTTTGCAGAATGTGTAGGTCGATAAGGTTTCTGTTGAAAGGAGACAGAAAATGCCACTAAACAGTGGGATAAGAGCGCAGAAAACATCAGTAGTAAATAAATGTGGGCCAAAATGAATCATCTCTAAATTTGTTGAAAAGAACTCTTTTTCCTCTTTTTCTCTAGAAGAAAATGTTTATGGTACTTCCTAAGAATTATGTTCATTTCCTTTCCTTGCTCGTCTTTGGACACGTCACGTGTTACCTAGGATATGATCAGTAATTATTCCTATGACATTTCTTTATAGTTAGTATCATTCATTCACGAGTACTCTTTACAGTAATGTTTACTAGCTGAATAGCTTAAAGTAGCTTGGGCTGTAGAAATATGTGGGTGGTCACCCAAGTTGGATAAGTATATTTGGTCCAGGTTCACATAATTTGACTCTTGGATTGTTTATTCATTTTTCTTTCTTTTGCTACTATTGTTTTTCCTTTTGGTTGACTTTAGTTGTGTATGAAAGTTTTGCAATGCAAACAATTAAGCATTGTAGATGCAAGTCATTTCTTGTTTTGCTGACCTGAGAGTTTGAGAGTTTGGAAGTTGGAGACTATTTTACTGTCCCCAAAAATTTTGTTGCTAAATTTCGTGAGTTTTTTGCTCATTTCTCTTCTTCGTGTTTCTTCAAATTCAGATTTTTGTCGTTTTTGGTGTACTAACAGATCGGTTTCTCCTTATTTCAGCGAGAAATTTAATCCCAGTTCTGGGGGTCGTATTTCTCGAGCATTTGCATAATCTGCTCAGTTGTGATGTCAATGCTGTTTTTACCCACAGCCGATCAGGTGGGACATGGAACTTCGACTGCCGGTGACCATGCAGCCCAAGAGGATGATACTTCTACCGCCCTGGGTGGAAATGAGTGAAACTCCGGAACACTTAAGATGATTTCATCTGCTTGTTGGTGTTGATAAAACTCCGGACCATGCAGCCGATCATCTTTTCCTTATCTATTATGCAGAGAGATGTCGTTGAGATTATGTCTGGCATAGTGAAAAACATCTCAGGGCTTAAGTCGCAAGTGGAAAATATTTTCTCTGCGCTGAAGCTTGCTGTTGGAGATGATAGATGTGTACACCACTTTGGTCAGCTAATTGCGAACCTGTTAAAAGATGAAGATCTTCACAAGGCAATTGTTATGGCACATATTCAGGTATTCCTTGCTGTTACAATATTTTTCTCATGGAGACAAACCTAGTACTTGAAATAAAATTTATCTTTCTTATTCTCGCATCTTCTTGTTTGAAGTATCCATGTCCGGAAGTGCTTGCCCTCTTAGAGGCTTACTCAATGGAAAAAAGTGACCAAGAAAGAGTTGAGTATCTCAGGAGAGACGTCAGATTGGGACGCGTTTTGCAACGCTAAGCAGACACCATTTACTTTGTGAGGTGATAATTGTTATCTTCCATTTGTAAAATGAATATATTGATTTTTTCCTGTATCGTGGGTTTTATTTATCATGGTTCTAGTTGCATGCTTCAAATAATTATGTTCTGTGCTTGGGAAAATAAATCTTTTGTGGCACAAGAAACCTATGGCAATGCTTTGACACTCTACCAATTCTCTTTGCTTATGATGTCGCTCTAAAACTTCAAAACATTATGCTGGATGCATTTTTGTATGACATTGGTGGAAGCATCAAGTGTCAATTTCTAAATATACTCACCATTTATTTTACCTTTCTCTTCAAAGGGAAATGTTGAGCATCATATTGGGGTACAAGACCCCAAAGCATCATTTTTGCGCCACCGTATTCTATTTACGTTTAGGAACCTTTTTGTTTTGGAATTGTGATACGAATATTTATGGTGACATCTAATATAAAATATGTAGGGCCTTAAAGAAGCATTGGCGACTAGGTTCTGTGGTGAACAACTTCGGCGTATGTGTGAACGGGTAAGAAACTATGATGGACTACTTGATACAGTAATATTTGTATGTCCATCTTCACTAGTTTTTATTCTCCTTGCAGATAGATCATGATAATTACGGGGTGAGAATCCTACCTTTCGATCCCACACATAAGATGAAATGGTTCGACATTGATTGACTACGCAAATATGAGTGTTTAAACATGATGCATAAATAGCAGATTTATATGTTGAAAGTACTTATATATAATTTGGTTTTTGTACAAATTATTAGAAACAACTTATGAGTTGTACAAAGAATCAATTTGGTTTTGGCTTATTCTTCTTTTTAGATGTTTTTTTATTCTGCACCAGTGGGTGGGAGCTGGGTGGTATACTTGTATAGTTCTCTCTCACTAAATTTAGTTTCTATGGCTATTTGACTAATTCTAGTTGATTTTTAGATGTACATACGTGTAAAAAAAAAAAAAAAAACGGTAATTGACACTTGACACATAACCTCAGTTGACACATATGAAACCCCAAAAAATGCGATAAAACATGATTACAAACCACCGGGAGTTGACACATAACTTCGTGAAGCTTTGGATTAATATAGCTAAATAAATCTTTCTATTTATATATAATGAAGGATTGCTCTAGTAAAAATGAATATTAATTGAGGATTGATACATACACAAAAATTTCAACGCCCTTATTAATAATGGGGTGTTTGTATACCAGAAGACTCAATTCTTACTCAATTTATATTCAAAATTTAACCCAACTCTACTATCTTTAATATTATATTTAATATTGTCAATATCTATATCTATATAAAAAAGTTTGATTATTTTTTAAATAGTAACTATTTTCCGCAAAAAATATATTGTTTACTAAATCTAGAAACTATTTTAACATTTTATGGTATGTTTTAAAGATACAATTTAGGTAATTTCTTAATAGATCTATTTATGTTAATTTTTTAATAAATTAAGCAAGTCAAGATTGGCATTAGATAATTTTGGATCGAATAATATGTCCAATATTCATGTTGTCAGCCAAGGAAAATTTAATCTCTTCATTTAGTTAACACACAAATTATTATGTTGTAAATAGTTAGTTAGGGAGGTCGATTGTCATATATTTTAAACGAACTAAAATATTAAAAATGTTAAATTTTTTATATTATTTTATAGAGTATAGAGCATAATATTTAATTAAAAAATTATGCATATCTATATCTATATCTACACATACAAAAATGTTTGTATTTACCTGCAATAAAATAATTAAAAATTTGATGACATTTTAATAATGAAAATATATAGATTCATATTTGCGTATCTATTAAAAAAAACACGTTTATGTAATACAGAAGAGTGAATAAATCTTTTGAAAGATACTTACAATTTATTAAAATGGTTAATATATATTTTTTATTATGAACTACACATTATGAATCATCGTACTCTATAAAAATTATTAAATAATATTTTGATACCTATTTGTCCTAACTAATTAATGCATATCATACACAATAAAATCCGACCCGGGTCAATATTGACTTGGATGCAAATGAAATAGTCAATTATTAATAGTTTAATAAATTACCCAACTACTTAAATTTTTGATTTAGATAGTTTATGCTAAAATAAAGTCATTTTAATTAATGAAACAATATAAGTTTGTTTATTATACTTATTATTCACATAGATTTTTAAATATATGATTAACTTTTATCAAAATATTTATTTTATGCAATCACATTGAAGTTAAATTGAATTTTGAATAAAAAATTTAAAATGTGACTTATTTTGTAATAAATATAATGTAATTTATTATTGGTTACGTGCATCACACGGGTTTGTGTACTAATTTTAGATAGACATATTTTATGTAATTTTGCACAATTCAAATTTCATATAACATTTTCAATAAATTAATATATGTAGATCATATTACTTATTGATTCAATATTTTAATTTATAAATATTACTGAATATTTCTTACCCGTGCATCGCACGGGATTTGTACTAGTAATTAAATAATATCAATCAATTATTCTTACACATCACATCAACTTTAATTTACTAATCTTTTACTCACATAATTTTAACTATCACTTCAAATAATCTATTTCTCACTTTTACAACAAATCGACTTTAATGAATATATATATATATATATGTATATATATATATATATAAATGTTTGATTATTTTTTAAATAGTAACTATTTCCTTAAAAAAAAAAAATCTATTTACTATTTCGGGAAATTAATTTAATAACTTATGATATATATCAAATAATCACTTATAGAAATTGCGGCTCATTATTTAAGGAAGTATGACCAATTTATGATATATATCAAATAATCACTTATGGAAATTGCAGCTCATTATTTAAGGAAGTAATTAAGTCATATTTAAGATACCTTAAATACTCAAATCATGTGAATTAATTAATATATGGTTTAAAGTAGACGAATTTATTTTTTATATTGATGGTTGTTTCTCTGTGAAATAAATTAATCAATGTAAGTGAACAAATTTATTTAGGTTATTTGATGACAGTTTTTTGTTGGGAAATTTGTTTAGAAAATAATCAATACACGGTGTTCTTTAGGCGTGTGTTTCAATTTTTATTTCAATTTTTCATATGAAATTAACATAATAAAATTACCGTAACTCCGACAAAATCATATGAACGGATATTTTGATATAATGTGCGTGTATTGACATTTCAAATAATTTTTGTGTGAAATGCATTATTCATTTTTTTAGCATGATAAAGAGTATTTATTTTTTTTGGCATAAAAAATCTTATCACTGGTTGTTTTTACTCAACTATTTAAATTTTTTGATTTGGATATTTTATACAAAAATAAATTTATTATAAATAATAAAAAAATATAAGTTTTATATTTATACTTATTATTCACATAGGTTTGTAAATATATAATAAAATTTTACCAAAATAATTATTTTATGAATCACGTTATTGTCATGTCGAATTTCTGAATAAAAATTTTGAAATGACACATGGTTTGAAATGAATATAATATAATTTATTATTAGTTATGTGCAACACACGGGTTGTGTACTATTTTTAAATATATATTTTTATGTAATTTTGCACAATTTAAATTTTATATAATGTTTTCAATAAATTAATATAGGTACATTGTATTACATATTGATTCCATGTTTGTAATTTATAAATATAATTTAATGAGAATTTTTTTTTTATAAATATTATATAATGAGAATTTTTTATTTATAAATATTAATGAATATCTCTTACCCGTGCATCGCATGGGATTCGTACTAGTTTATTTTATATATTCTTTTAACATAAAATCAAAATACCACTAACAATTAATCATACCATTTTTTAAAAAAAATTAATTCTGACTCATTTTGAGTGGATATATTTGTATACGAACATGCCCAATATATTTCATTGGACACAACTTTTTTTCATTTTCTCTCACATTTTTTTTTCTTTACAATTATCAGTAACAAAAGTAAGAAAATATAAATTAATCATAATTATATATTTTAGCACTCACAAATTATTAATTGTCCATCATAATATTATTTTTATCCCATCAATTTTAGTTATTATAATTTTATCCAATATTTATATACGATATAAAAATTTTCCAAAATTAAACTTTTCCATTTTTCAATCTTATCTTGTAATATATAAAGAGACAACCTAAATAATCCAATAATAATAACTAAAAAATAATCTAAAATCCCGCCCAAATATAATACTAGCGTAGTAAAATATTTTTAAAAAATTCGCAATGTACCGCATCGTTTGAATTTTTCAAAAACTTCATATTAAACCGTTTAAAATGCTTGCAAGTTGCAACACGTTTTTTGAAATTATTTATCTGTAGATAAAAACACTCAAATACTTATATTTAACACACGTGCTTAGCTTATCTATATATTAGTTAATATAATAATCGTTGCAATTAACGGAATATTAGTTATAAGTTTTAAAACCCTGTCTATCATGTACATTTTTGTGAAACCAAAATACTCTCATTTCCCAACCAACCGTTTATAGATATAGATTGGTTAATTTAATAATTATTGAGATAAATGTTGTTATTAATAATATAAATTAACTGAGAATAAACTGATTAATAAAAATTCTTCGAAAGTACAATTCGAGATGTAGGATTCTTAACTTTAGATGATGATGCACCGACATGCAACAAAAACTTATATTATTCATTAGGGCCCCATTTACTTGAAGGGATTGGATGGGATAAAGCCCATTAACCAACATTCTCCTATATTTACTAGAAATGAGTGGGACAGGGATATTACACATGTGGCTTGCGGGGCCCACCCCTAAAATGCACGCTGGCTGGACAATTTCGCACGCTGGCTCGACAATTTATCCCAGCAAAAGGGGCCGGATTTTTTAATCCTTCTTTCAACATGACCAAGTTGTCCAAAAAATCCCACCTAAAAAGTCTATATTACCCTTTGAGGTCCATTTTATTACCCAGTTAGGTACATATAAGTGATGAATCTGCCATTATCGTCTTCTGCAAAAGTCGAACCCCAATCTCTCCCTCTCACGCAGCCGAAGCTCAAGGTTCGTCGCTTTCGATTTTTTCTTTCTCCCTATTTATCCTATTTTTTGAATCCGAATTAAATATATGTTCTAAATTGTTGTCAACCCTTGGGGCTTCAACAATTTTCGGAAGTCCCCAAATTATGGCCCGAATCTTAGGGCTTCAACAATTTTCGTCGCCGTCGTAGCCCTTCTGCTTACACCCCACTCCTGACGAGTATTATTTTGCGCACGTCGCCGGCGGAACTCTGTGGAATACAAAGTTGTGTGTGATGTTCTATTTCTGACTTTATCTCAATAAAATGTTGAAGACGATATTGTGGCAAAGTTGAAAAAAAAAAGTGTTGTAGAGGAAGATGGTACACTGGTCTTTTAAGTCACATCAGATAATTGTATTACACCCAAGTAAATGCTTGATATGGATTGGCTTTATCATAAATTCATAATCATGTTTTGTAAACAAGGTTCATGTGCTGATGTGTAAAGGTGAATGAGATTATTGTGTCCAATCCCATCCACCCAAGTAAATGAGGCGCACTATAAGCAACTTTAAATCATAGAACCCAATCGACATCCATATACATGCTATATCTTAAACATATAGGAGGTGATTGGATATGAATTCAACTAGTAAAAAACTATTTTTTTTTTAATTATAGTTAGATTTGAAAAAAGTAGTATGGTTAGTGTTCGCTAATTATTTTCGCTATCCCAAGTGTACGGAGTAGCTATACGTAGTCGCGGTGCAAGGTCGTATTCCACAGATATTGTAGTTAAATTAATTAAGTACTAAAATAATGACGATTAAATATTATCTAGACTAGTGAATTGGACTATAAACTAGGAATTAAATTAAAAAGTAATTTATCTAAAAAATAAAAATAAAATAAGATACAAAAGATAGATTCTAGGCTAAGCGTTCCTCGGAATTAATTCATGAAACGTTTATATTCAAACAAATCTTATTTAATTTTAGTAGAGATAATCGCTAAATTGATTTCAAACCTTTCTCTCGAACAAGTCAAATCGTAGATATTAATTGTTATCTATCTCATCGGTCTCAAGATGAACAACTAACTCTCATAAGTCCCTACGATTTTCGTTCTCTCGCAAGGTCCTATCAACCTCTCGGTCTGTTTATTCTCTTACGTTATAAATCTCCCAATTCTAGCAACCAATTATCTCATCTCGGTCTCACATCGATTACAAATATGCATTCATAGCGGCCGTCTACTCACACAATAAATAATAAGCACAAGAAATTTATAAACGAAAGATAAACCGGAATGAATGAAATAAAAGCTAAATCATAAATTAATCCGAGTACTAACAAATCCTAGAATCTAAGATAAATCTAGCCTAGAAACATGCTTTCAAAATAGAGAAAATAAATATAAAATATTGAGTTCGAAAGAGGAAAAGAAAAAGAAAGAAAAAGCTTATTCGGCTCCGTCAATCATTTCTTCCCGGCTTTCTCCCTCGTCTTGCTCGTGTTTCTAGCCTCCAAAGGTCTCCAAAGATCTGGAAATTATGTCCAAGACTCCTAAAAAACGTGTCTAACCCTATAATCGGGGTCGAGTCCTAGTCCAAATAGGTCGAAAATACCGAAAAAATAGGAAAAATGCGTCAAACTCGTGTCATAGGACACACGAGTCGTGTGAAAAAGTCGAGAGCAGGTTTCACGACCCGTCAGAGCGACACGAGCCGTGTCTCGGGCTCACACGACCCGTGTGTACCTGGGAGCCTAAAACAGCTCCAAATCGTCACTTTCAGCTCGTCTAAATGCTCTTGGTCGGTTTTTCGGCGTCTCAGGCGACTTCTGGTGATCTTGCAGCGCCCAGGTCATCGGACATGGCGAAGTCCGGCCAGCTCTTCCTCAGCCCGGCGACAGAAGCTTCTCCTCCTCGGTGACAGGATGGCGCCGGCGGAAGGATAGATGTTCAGGGCGTCGGAAATGGGTTCTTCGGTGGCTGGGTAGTCGCGTGGTGGCTCGGTGATGGTGTAGCGGCAGCTCAGTTCATGGCGGACGAGGCAATGTTACGTGAATGATTGAGGAAGATGATGTCTTGCTTTAAAAGACCATTGTGCCCTTACTTAATGGCTTCTTTGGGCTGATTATATGGACATCATTGGGCTGGTATTTCTCGGCCCAAAAGATCAAATAATGGGCTGTCATGACATTCTTGTGGGTTGTGCAATTGGGCATGAACAAATGCATGGCTCGCACACTATTTCTATCCACTACACGCCGTTTTCGACTCCAAAATTATATCGACTCCATTTTTTGTCAAAACTCAAATAAAACACCTCATCATAGCTTAATATAATTAATTAAATACATAATTAATTATATAATAATTAATTAAACAATAATTAATTATATATCAAACTACGACGAAACGGACACGAAAATCACTATAAAATGCACGTAAATATGACGCATGTCAGTTAGTTGTTAGTGGATATATTAAAATAATATTTAAATTAAAATAATTAAAGTTGATTTGATGTAAAAGTAGGAGAAAATAATTGGAAGTGATGGTTAGTTAAAATTATGTGAGTGAGTGAATAGTGAATTAAAGTTGATGTGATTTATAATAATGATTGGTTGATATTATTTAATTATATTGATAATATTGGAGATAGTGGAGTTGAGTTAAAGTTGAGTTAATTTGAGTTTTGAGTAGGATATGTACTGTACAAATTATATACAATCTCGCCCATAAGCATTCAAAAAATCAACTACAGATTTATGATGTACTACTTAATATCAATCAAAACAACATCTACAGATTTAGGTTGCTAATATTTAGATGATGATGCACCGAACTTGTAAAAACTAATATTTGTCATTAGCACTAATTATAACTAAGGCTATGTTTGGTAAAACTAACTGATAAGTTACCTGATAACTGATAAGCTAGGTTATAGCTTATATGTAATTTTTGAGCTTATAGCTTATAACTTATGACTTATAGCTAAAAAGCTAGCTTATATGATAAAATTGTTTGGTAAAATTAGGTGATAAGCTAACTGAAATAAAAAATTCAACTAACTTATTTGAAAAACTACTTAAAGTAGCTTATGAGATAAGCTTGAGGTTTTTAAAAGAGCTCGTTCTACCAAACAAGACTTATTTTAATACAGGAAGCTTATAGGCTAACTAAATAAGCTATAAGCTAGCTTATTGACTTACCAAACATAGCCTAAATTATGGTACCAATCGGCGATCATATAAATGCTATCACTNTATAATCTCTTATGAACATTATTCCATTCGTATTTCTCGTTGCCTAGTACAACCGCCACTACCAAGACGATTAAGAAGTCGCAAACCTTGAATTCGTCAATCCGGAAGCGATCCAGTAAATAAATAACATTATTATACACTAAATATTAATCATTATGCATATAAAAAAATTATTTTTATAAGTGTTATAAATATTAAAATTCAAATATTTAAAGAAAGAATTAACTGCATATTTTATTGGGTTTATTAAAATATTATTTATATTTGTATAAACGGGTCATCAGACTAATATATTGTTAAAATTAAATTTTGAAAAAGTTTTAAGGTACAAAATCGCATCGCACGAGATTCATACTAGTTTATGGGAGGAATTGATTTTTTTTGGAAAAAATCTTCAACCAAAAAAAGAGAGAAAAAGGGGGGAAAGATGTGAAAATTTCTTCAACCGAAAAACAGAAAAAAGGAGGGAAAATTAACGATAAAGAAACCCAATCGAGAAACCTAAAATCGTGTGTGGAATCAGCTTCGGCCCAATCGAGAAACATAATCTACTTTTAACCTTCCAAACAGTTTTGGGTATACATAATTGCCCCCGTTTCGGATTTAAGGTTTCACGCTCGTCTCTAACAATCACCTGTTTGGTAACGATTTGCTCATCCTACTGAAGGTAGAGTTCTGTGTTATCTTATTTTGCTATCGGGTTGATTTTTCAAACGACATGGGTTTCCAGGAAGATTTAACTCCAGAGATATGTTCTGATCCTTCACTCTTTCTTGGAATTAAGAGGGCAGCAAGTTCCGAGTCATTAGCTGCTGTCAAGATGAAAACGTCGAAAGGGGTAGGATTCAACTTGATTAATTCACATATATGATGTATATCTTATTATTTTTTGACTGGTTATTCTTTCCATTCGCTGCCGTTAATTGATGAGTACATGTATGCCTGACATTAAATAACACGAATGAGCAGTTAAGCAGTTTATTGTCTGTGTGCGTGTGTGTTAAAAAAACCTACTTTAAATGAATGGATCTACAGTCCAGTTCCCTTTTCTTGGTTGGCTATTATTGAGTAGTTATTACACTTCCTGATTGAAGTGATGAGCTGTTTTCAGAGCGTGGATACTGCAGACCCAATGGTTAAGGTTTCGTTGTCTGATTTTGGATTTACGCCTGAAAGTATACAATCCTATTCATCTTTCTCTGTCATTTATTCTCTGGCGCAGGTAATCTTTGTCATTTATATCTTGTTTTGTTTAAGGATAGACAGAAACAACAATGGTGTTCTGTTCTGTTGTAAATGAACTCTCTCTCTCTCTCTCTCTCTCTCTCTCTCTCTCTCTCTTTCTTATTTTGCAGAAACCTGGCCTTGAGTTTATGGCTGGCATAGTGGAAAACATCTCAAGGCTGAAGTCGCAAGTGGAAAATATTTTCTATGTGCTGAATCTTGCTATTGGAGATGATCGATTTGTAGACCATCTTGGTAAGCTAATTGTGAACCTTTTAAAAGATGAAGCATTTCACCAGGCATTTGTTGGGGTACATATTGAGGTATTCTGTGCAGTTACAATATTTTTTTTGTGGGGACAAACCTAGTACTTCAAATAAAATATACCATTCTTATTCTCGCATCTTCTTATTTGAAGGATCAGTATCCGGATGTGCTCGCCCTCGTAGAGGCTTACTCAATGCAAAAAAGTGACCTAGAACGAGTCAAGTGTCTCAGGAGAGACGCCGGATTGGGATTCGTTTTGCAACGCAAAACAGATACCATTGACTTTATGAGGTGATCATTGATATCTTCCATTTGTAAAATGAATATATTGAATTTTTTCCTGTATCGTTGGTTTTATTTATCATGGTTCTAGTTGCATGCTTCAAATAATTATGTTCTGTGCTTGGGTTTTGTGGCACAAGAAACCTATGGCAATAATGCTTTGACACTCGACCGATTCTCTTAGCGTACGATGTCACTTTAAAACTTCAAAGCATTATGAAATTTCCCTGTGAGTTTTAGCTTCCTAGTGGGGGGGAAAGTCTCTTGATTGAGCTGCATGTTCAAGTGTATCAAAATAACATTCTTTGTTGTATATCATGCCAACTTATCAGAGAACTTCACTTGTTCCGGTTTCGAATCCCCCGTGCTCAAATTATATGTGCATGATGCGATCCGTTTTTTTTCTTTTTCTAATCCATTTAATTCAGTTTAGTTTATAAAAAGTTTGGATGGATTTAGATAATTAACGTGGTGTGTGAACACGGACATACAAGTCAATATATACTCTGTATAAGTGCAACAAGCCTTATGTTTCCCTGATGACTAAGAAATGAATCAACTGCAGTTTTAGAAAGTGACAGAAGCATAAGGCTATGGGGTCTCTTTGTGTGATAGAATAGCCGGATGCATTTTTGTATGACATGGAAGCATCAAGTGTCAATTTATAGATATGCTCATTTATTTCTCTTTATTTTTTCTTCTCAAAGTGAAACGTTGAGCATCATATTGGGGTACTGGAGTAGTCCATGGTTTTGCAGCAAGTTGCGTGAAGCGATTAATGGAAATGATGCAGCCAGGGAAATTCCACGGGTGACTAGAATTATTAATGTTGGTGTTCCACCCTCTATCGAGGTACAAAACCCCAAGCATCATTTTTGCGCCACGTATTTTTTACGTTTAGGAACCTTTTTGTTTTGGAATTGTGATACGAATATTTATGGTTACATCTAATAAAAATATGTAGGGCCTTAAAGAAGCATTGGCGACTAGGTTCGATGGTGATAAACTTCAGAGTATGTGTGAAGTGGTAAGCGAGACACACTCACTTATCTCCGTCTCTCTGTGGCAACTATGGTGCAGTATGTAATATTTGTATGTCCATCTTCACTATTTTTTATACTCCTTGCAGATAGATCGTGATAAAGATCTTTACAAGGTAGGCCTCCTATCTTTCCGCCGCCCAAGTACGATAAAATGGTTCACCATTGACTGGTTGGACGAGGAGGAATTCTATATTGGTATGTCCAGTCACTCTGAACACCCGTACCCTGGTTGCAGTCCAGTGTGATTGTTCTTTCCAACCCTACCTACTTGTACTGGGAAGGATATGTTTAGATTTATTTTGTGACTTGTACTGGGATATGTTTAGATTCATTTTGTGATGTTGAACGTTTTATTTTATTTTGTTGATGTTGGATGACGATAATCCCTCTCCATTACATCTCCATTACAATTAAATTAGTGCTGTTAAATTAAACGAGTCTGGCACGGCTCGACTCGAGTCCGGTTTGTTAAGACTCGAGTTCGGCTCGACTCGTTTGGTAAACGAGCTGAGCTCCGGTTCATTTAAAGCTCGCTTGGTCAACGAGCTCGGCTCGTTAAGGCTGGAAAAGATAATTTTTATATAATTTTTAATAGTTCGGCTCGTTAAATTTCGAGATTCACTCGTTAAGGTTCGAAATCGGCTCGTTATTAGTGATAAATGAGTCGAGCTCGATTTCAGGCTCATTTACAAGTTTGATTACAATGCCCTTCTTTAGACTTGAGAGGTGAACTAGTACACTCCAAAGTTGAAAGTTTATGTACTCATTCATGGCCCGTTCACCATTGCAGTGTACAAAGATCTTCAATGG
>BKCP01002558.1:883636-908776 GCA_008636005.1 Striga asiatica
AAGAAACACTAATCAGAACATATACGTTTAATATGCGGTAGTAGCACGATGTGATTTTAAAAATAAACAAAAAAAAAAGATCGACAAGAACAAAAAAACACCTTGTTTGGCGAAATATGTTTTTAGGATTTTGGGATTTGTAAATAATTATAAACTAAGGTCGTTTGAAATTCAAACGTGTTATCTTTCCTACTAGTATGTATCCCGTGCGATGCATGAGCTGTATTTATTTTAAAAAAAATTATAAATTGAAGGTTCTTAGTCAATAAGTTATAATAGTAGGGCATTAGTGAAGTAATCATAAATTATTTGCTAGTAATAAGTCATACATTGTTAAAAGCATTTTTGTACACAACATTATTAGTTTGATTACCGGGTAACTCATTGTCCCCAAAATCTAATATTTTCAACCCCTCCTATTAGTTACATGTGAAATATCAACATATCAACATGAAATTGAAGTTCGTAAAAAAAGAAGGTTCATCCAGAGAAATCGTGAAGTTGGGGATGACAGACTTGTAAGTGATTATTTCTCTGACCATCCAGTCTACACGAATCATAAATTTCGTAGACGTTTCCGTATGAGAAGAGAACTATTTCTTGGAATTGTGAATGCACTTCAGACACGATCATCATTTTTCCAGCAAAACATGGATGCAGTAGGAAGACAAAGTTTGTCACCACTTAAAAAATGTACAACAACTATTCGTCAGTTGGCTTATGGAGTCCCAACTGAACACCTTGATGAGTATTTACGTATGGGTGAGTCAACTGCTATCAAATCTCTTTAAATTTTGTGAAAGTGTGGTTCAAATTTTTGGTGATGTATATTTGAGAAGACCGAACACTAGCGATGTTCAAAGACTCCTCCAAATGCATGAAGAAAATCACGGTTTTCCGAATATGCTTGAAAGCCTCGATTGTATGCACTGGGAATAGAAAAATTGTCAAGTTGCTTGGAAAGGCCAATTCACAAGAGGGCATGAGTCTCCTACGATTGTCCTTGAAGCGGTTACTTTACACATTTGTGGATATGACATGTCTTTTTTGGTGTTGCAGTATCACGTGACAATATCAATATATTATATGAATTTCCTCTATTTAATAATGTATTGCAAGGAAATGCATCAAACGTTCATTTTATTGTCGACGGCACGTAATATGCAAATGGGTATTATCCTAGAGATGAAATATATCCAGAATGGGATACATTAGTAAAGTCTTTTCCTTGCCCGTCAGATTCTAAAAGAAAGTTATTTAAAGAAAAACAAGAAGATGCTCGAAAGGATGTGGAAAGAGCATTTGGGGTGCTTCAGTCTCGATGGGCAATTGTAGAAGGTCCTGCTTGGTATTGGTATAGAAGAAAATTGAAATTTATTATGTTGACATACATTATTCTACACAATATGATTGCTGTAGTAACACACTAACACAATGACGAAGATGAGAACCCGCACAACATGTCCAGGGTTCAAATCGAGAATTTCAAAATTATATCATAGAAGTTCAGATATACGAAATAGCACAATGTATCATCAAATTCGTGCCGACTTTTTTTTTTTTTCAAACGACAGAACAACTCTTCATTGAACATTTAACTCATTTTGCCACCAACTAAAAAGAGAAATGCTATAGGTACATAATATTGTACATAACACTCACATTGAGTGGGACCGACCAAAAATAAAAAATCAAGTGGACCCCACTTCATGTGAGTGTTATGTACACTTCTATGTACATTTATTATGCACTTGTAGCATTTTTCAACTAAAAAAGTTGTTTTTTTAATTGTACTATTTTTTTCTTGTGTAATCTTAGTTTAAGTTATTTTGGTCTTGTAGTGTTATTTTATTTTTATGCATTTAAAACTTATTATTATAATTTAATAATATTAAATTTTTATTTTTATTAAGAATAATATTAAAATTTATATTGAATGAGTGGATAATGGGTCATATATATATATATATATATATATATATGTATTTAAATGAATGGATAAGAATGTGAGTTATGTTTATATTGAGAGATGTTTAGTGGAAAGATGATGTGAAAATGATATGGATGAAAGAGAGTGTTAATTTTTTATTGAATGAATGTATGGATTGTGGATACCCTTAAATAGGTTTCATATGTCAAGGACAATCATTAGTGAATGTTAAGCTATTCTCTGATTACATTGTTTAGCCAATGTGGAGATGTAGGTCAACCGGAAGAAAAGAAAAGGTTGTTTAACCAATGGTTAGTTTGCTCGTTTTCCCTTTTCCATGTCACTAACAAAAGCGATTTGAAAAAATTAATTTAGAGTGATCATGAATTGCTAAAAAATGAAACAAATAATGTTTTGTATTTTTTTATTTTCTCAAACGATTGAAATAATGTTGCGTATATTAACTATTAAGTTGCTAAAAATTGAAACAAATAATGTTGTGTATATTGAGTTCTTCAATATAATATGAATCACTATTATATATATGGTTTTAACTCTTCAACATAATATGATCTTCAAAATATTTTTCTTTGTATTCGTGTGATCAAATGCTATTATATTAAAGCTTTAAATAATCTAAAATAGGTTTTCAATTTGTTTGAGCGCGCTGATTTGTGAGGATTGAATTGATTTCAATCTTGTGCTGCTCACAACCGGGAGAGAACTGATTATTTGTAGGTCTGTAAACGAGTCGAGCCGAGCTCGAACTAAGGGTGCTCGAACTCGTGCCCTTAACAAGCCGAGCCGTGCTCGTTAAATAAACAAGCCAAGAAACGAGCTTGAGCTCGAGCTCGCCTCGTTTATCACGAGTCGAGTTGGAGCCTTAACGAGCCGATCTCGAGCTTTAAACGAGTCGAATTATAGAAAATGATCTAAAAATTTTCTTTTTTCGAGACTTAACGAGCGGAGCTAAGATCGTCTCGTTAACCAAACGAGCTTTAAATGAGCTCGAGCTCAAGCTGAACTAGAGAATTAACAAGCCGAGCTCGAGCCAACGTGAGCCGAGCTCATTTAATTTAATAGCAATTATATTTGTACAACTCATAAGTTGTTTATGATAATTTGTACAAACCAAATTATAAGTGTGCTTTCAACATATAAATTTGCTATTTATGCATCATGTTTAAACACACTACCATATATTTACCTAGTCAATCGATGTTCTGTTGATGCACGGCGCACTTGATTGTGCCGAGGCAACGGTCTCTACAAAACGGATGGTTGGAATGAACAATCACGGTGGAGTGCAACCAGGGTATGGGTGTTCATAAAACCCTTGCGCACCCCAAGAGAATTCCTCCCCTTCCAACCATACAATGTCGAACCATTTCATCCTATGTGTGGGACTGAAACGTAGGATTCTCATCCCGTAATTATCACGATCTATCTGCAAGGAGAATAAAAAATAGTGAAGATGGGACATAAAATTATTACTTGATCAAGTAGTCCATCATAGTTTCTTACCCGTTCACACATACGCCGAAGTTCTTCACCACAGAACCCAGTCGCCAATGCTTCTTTAAGGCCCTACATATTTTATATTAGATGTCACCATAAATATTCGTATCACAATTCCAAAACAAAAAGGTTCCTAAACGTAAATAAAAAAAAAGACGGGGCGCAAAAATGATGCTTGGGGTTTTGTACCTCGATAGAGGGTGGAACATCAACATTAATAATTCTAGTCATCCGTGGAACGTCCCTGGCTGCATCATTCCCATTAACCGCTTCACGCAACTTGCTGCAAAACCATGGACTACTCCAGTACCCCAATATGATGCTCACCATTTCCCTTTGAGCAGAAAAAAGAAAAAAGTAAAACAAATGAGTATATCCATATATTGACACTTGATGCTTCCATGTCATACAAAAAATGCATCTGGCTATTATATCCATCTAAAACAGCAGTTGATTCATTCTTAGTCATCAGGGAAACATAAGGCTTGTTACACTTAAACAGAGTATAACTTGACTTGTATGTTCGTCTTCACAAACCACCTTAATTATCTAAATCGATCCAAACTTTCTTATAAACTAAACTGAATTAAATGGATTAGAAAAAGAAAAAAACAGATCGCATAATGCACATATAATTTCAGCATGGGGGATTGGAAACCGGAACAATTGAAGTTCTCTGATATGTTGGCATGATGTACGAAAAAGAATGTATTTTGATACAATGAATAGACTTTCTCCCCACTAGGAAGCTAAGACTCACAGAGACAATGCATAATGCTTTGAAGTTTTAAAGTGACATCACACGCTAAGAGAATTGGTCGAGTGACGCATTGCCATAGGTTTCTTGTGCCACAAAAGATTAATTTGCCCAAGCACAGAACATAATTATTTGAAGCATGCAACTAGAACCATGATAAATAAAACCAACGATACAGGAAGAAATCAATATAATCATTTTACAAATGGAAGACAACAATTATCACCTCACATAGTAAGTGGTGTCTGTTTTGCGTTGCAAAACGCGTCCCAATGTGACGTCTCTCCTGAGATCCTCAACTCGTTCTTGGTCACTTTTTTCCATTGAGTAAGCCTCTAAGAGGGCAAGCACTTCCGGACACGGATCCTTCAAATAAGAAGATGTGAGGATAAGAAAAATATACTTTATTTGAAGTACTAGGTTTGTCCCCATGAGAAAAATATTGTAACAGCAAGGAATACCTTAATATATGCCATAACAAATGCCTTGTGAAAATCTTCATCTTTTAACAGGTTCGCAATTAGCTGACTAAGGTGGTGTACAAATCTATCATCTCCAACAGCAAGCTTCAGCTGAGAGAAAATATTTTCCACTTGCGACTTAAGCCCTGAGATGTTTTTCACTATGCCAGACATAATCTCAACGCCATCACTCTGCATAATTTATAAAAAAAAAAAAAACAAAAAAAAAAGAACACCATTGTTGTTTCTGTCTATCCTTAAACTAAACAAGATATAAATGACAAAGATTACCAGCACCAGAAAATGAATGACCGAGAAAGATGGATCAGACGAAACCTTAGCCACTGGGTTTGCAGTATCCACGCTCTGTAAACAGCTCATCAATTCAATCAGGAAGTGTAATAACTACTCAATAATAACCAACCAAGAAAAGGAAACTGGATTGTAGATCCATTCATTTAAAGCAAGCTTTTTTAACACACAAGCACACAGACAATAAACTGCTTAACTGCTCGTTCGTGTTATTTAATGCCAGACATACATCACCAAAACAATGTACTAGTATACTGTTAACCCCCAATCATCAATTAACAGCAGCGAATGGAAGGAATAAATAGTCCAAGAAATAATAAGATATACATCATATACGTTAATTAATCGAGTTGAATCCTACCCCTTTCGACTTCTTCATCTCGACAGCAGCTAATGCCTCGGAAGAGCTTGCTGCCCTCTTAATCCCAAGGAATGGTGAAGAATCACCACACATCTCAGGAGTTAAATCTTCATGAAAATCTATTTCGTGTGAAAATCCCATGGATGAAAAATACAATGAAACCCATCTCAGCAAATTTCAAAAGAAATCTCATGGATGAAAAATAAAATGAAAAGGACAACAAAATAAACGTACTGCCAACATCTTTCAGGAGGGATTTGTTAGATCTATTTGGAATTAAATATGTGTAATTAATACATTGGGTCATTATAGTGTTTAGCCAAATTAAGTGATAAAATTATTGTACATTGGCTAAGGAACTTAATTTAGATTGTGGAATGATTAAATGTGGACACCCGATAATATTATTATTTGGTGACGTAGCAAATAATAATATTAAACTAAATGACCTAAATAACATATAATTTGGGTCAAAATTATTTATGGGTGGAGTCCCCAAAAGCCGTGAAAATAAAATGATGCACATAAGGATAAACCATACGGAATAAAATAATAACGTTGGTTGGTGGTAGTTGCCAGTTGGTAAGCTACAGACAATTTTTCATTAAATGTGATTAGTTGTCACTAATCAATAAAAAGAGAGGTTAAAGGCATCATTTGAAAACAAGTTTTTCTTTCAATACGTCCGAAAGGAAAAATAAAGAAAACTAAAGAAAATTCACGGTCTTTTGGAAGATTTTTAAATCTCAAATTCAAATAATCAACATGAATCAATCAGGTACGCTTCCGCTATTAAGTTATGATTCTCGATTATTCAATATGAAAAATTTTGGGATTAATCGATTTATTTCGAAAGTTAAATCCAATTCTAACAATTGGTATCAGAGCCTATTCATATTGAATTAATGGGAATCAATACATATTTGGTCGTATTTATGCTATCAAGCTGTTCAGTTGCTTTGATCATATAATTAATTTTTTTTTTTATCTGAATGCTTTCGGTACTATGCTGTGCAACATGAAACAATTAAATATTGGAAATTTTGAGAACATGAATCTATCGGGAACATTTTTTTGAGTACGCTGTGAGGAATTCAATAAAGTTGCATGATGCATTATTATATGAATAGTATCAATGAATTATTTGCCCCTCTTGCCATATGTTAATAAGAAATTGTGGGTTAAATGTGAATTCATGTTCAGAAAATATTTTTTTATTTTGGTTGACTGGTTCCATGTGAAATTATGAGAATACTGCTCGTTTTCATTAATCAAGTTCAACATGAATTATTTGTTTATTTTTCATGTGATATGGATGAATTATTTGTATGATAATTATTATGGAGTAAGTCATGCTTGATTATTCCATTTAAAGTTTGATAGCCGATATTAAGAAAAATGTTCGGCACTTCATTTTTATTTAAATGGATTGATTGAAACAAAATGTTGCCAAAGCGATATATTTTGTGTAGATTGATTCATTTAAATAATAAAGATTATTGTATTTTTTTGTAATTTATGTGTGTGTTCATTAACCCAAAGGTAAACTGACACATGGCCGAATTGCAAATATACCTGTGATAATAAATCTGTGACAATTATACAAGTTTTCATGTGAATAATAATTCTATCTAAAGATAGTTTTATTATTTGACAGAATTTATTGTCAAGATTTGATTATTACAACAAGTACCACTTACAATTAATATTACTATCCAAAGATTTGATATTAATGTTGTGCTTGGTATCTTGCTATGGGTTTAAACCATATTTGGTTTAAATAATTAATTATGGATAATAATGTGAGTATCTCTGTTTATTATTCTCTTCAGGTTCTTCATCTATGGTATCTACCAACTATCCTGTCCCCACTTTATCTGGGGATAACTTTAAGAACTGGAAAGAATCAATTTTGATTCATTTGGGCTGTATGGATCTAGACTTGGCATTAAGGATAGACCAACCTGCTTCTCTTACGGAGAAAAGCACTACTGAGGAAAAACAGTGTTTTGAGAAGTGGGAAAGGTCTAATCGCCTAAGTCTTATGATCGTAAAGAAAAGCATTCCAGAAATCTTTCGAGGAACGATATCTGATGATATCACTTTGGCTAAAGAGTTCCTTGTCGAGATTGAAAAGCGCTTTACCAAAAGCGATAAGGCGGAAATGAGTACTCTTTTAAAGACATTCATTACCATGAGGTATCTCGGCAAAGGTAACATAAGGGAGTACATCCTCAAGATGTCCAATATTGCTTCTAAGTTGAGGGCACTAAAGTTAGACCTTTCGGAGGACATGCTTGTCCTATTGGTCCTGCTCTCTCTTCCTACTCAATACGATCAGTTTAAGGTCAGTTATAACTGCCAAAAGGAGAAGTGGACTCTTAATGAGCTCATTTCTCACTGTGTTGAGGAAGAAGAAAGAATGAAGCATAAAAGGGCTGAGGAGGTACATATGGTTGGTACCTCGAAAGATAATGGTGGCTTTAAAAGAAAACATAAGGCCGTTAAGGTTGAGACTGCTAAAGGTCCAGATCCAAAGGTTAAACCGGAGGAAATTTTATGTTTCTTTTGCAAGAAATCTGGACACCTAAAGAAAGATTGTGCTAAGTATTCCGCCTGGCGCGTGAAGAAAGGTATATTCTTTAATCTGGTTTGTTCTGAAGTTAATTTAGTTTCAGTACCTCGAAACACTTGGTGGTTAGACTCCGGTTCAACTACTAACATCAGTGTTTCAATGCAGGGTTGCCTGAGCCGCCGAGAACCAACTGATGCTGAAAGACGCATTTACTTTGGAAATGGTGAATCGGTGGATGTGGAAGCTTTGGGCATATTTAAATTATTATTAAGTACTGTACATTTTGTGGAATTGAAAGACACTTTTGTTATACCGTCTTTTAGACGGAATTTGGTTTCTGTTTCTTATTTGGACAAATCTGGTTATTATTGTTCATTTGGAAACAATAAGGTTGTATTGTCTTTTAATTCTAATGTGGTTGGTTTTGGTACTTATATGGAAAATGATAATTTATATATGTTAAATACTATAACTTCCTATAATGAAACCCTCAATGTGGAATCAAAAGGTACTAAGCGAAAATTAAATGACTCAAGTTTGCTATGGCATAAACGTTTGGGTCATATTTCGAGAAATAGAGTTGAAAGACTCATTAAGGATGGAATTCTTGATTCTATTAATTTCTCGGATTTTGATGTTTGTGTCAATTGCATTAAAGGTAAACAAACCAAAGTAAAGAGGATAGGTGCTTATCGAGCTACGGAAGTCTTAGAGTTGATACATACGGATATTTGTGGGCCTTTTCCTACACCTTCGTGGAATGGTCAAACATACTTTGTATCATTCATAGACGATTATTCTCGATATTGTTATCTATACCTCATATGGGAAAAATCTGAGGCCTTGGACATGTTCAAAGCATTTAAGGCTGAAGTTGAAAATCAACTCAGCAAACGCATTAAGATAGTCAGATCTGACCGTGGAGGTGAATATTACGGCAGAAATGATGGATCTGGTGAACAACGTCCGGGCCCATTTGCTGACTTCCTTAAGGAGTGTGGAATAGTTCCTCAGTATACTATGCCAGGTTCGCCTAGCATGAATGGAGTTGCTGAGAGACGAAATCGCACATTAAAGGATATGGTTCGAAGTATGATTTGTCAATCTACTTTACCACGATCCTTGTGGGGGGAAGCACTAAAGACTGCAGTCTACATCCTAAATCGAGTACCAACTAAGGCGACTGCTAAAACACCCTATGAATTATGGACTGGGCGTAAGCCTAGCTTAAGGCATTTTAGGGTGTGGGGTTGTCCAGCTGAGGCGAGGCTTTATAGGCCAAATGAACCGAAGCTAGCTCCTCGTACAGTGAGCAGTTATTTCATTGGTTACTCGGAACGGTCGAAGGGGTATAAATTTTATGATCCCACATCAAGAAATATTTTTGAGACGGGCACTGCCACGTTCTTTGAGGATGTTGAGTTTGGGGGGAGAAATATAGTTTCGGACTTTACTTTTGAGGATCAAGAGATTCCTCAAGAGGAAATAGTCATTCCAGCTCCCATACATTTTCAAGATACAATTGAGGAGACTGTTCATTTTGAACCTGAACCTCAACATGTACATATAGAACAAACTCAACAAACTCAAGAACATACAGTTCAAGAGCCAACGCTTTTGCGGAGATCCACTAGAGAACGTAGAAATGCCATTCCGGATGATTATCTGGTATTTCTTCAAGAAAATGAGGATGTGGGTGACTTGAATGAGGATGATCCGATCAATATCAAACAAGTCATGAAGGTTCCCAACTCATATAAATGGATCGAAGCGATGCGTGAAGAGTATAAGTCAATGCAAGACAATAAGGTTTGGGAACTTGTCCCATTACCAGAAGGTGCAAAACCTGTTGGTTGTAAATGGATTTTTAAGACCAAACGGGATGCAAATGGTAATGTGGAGAGGTATAAAGCACGTCTTGTGGCTAAAGGATATACTCAAAGGGAAGGGATTGACTATAAAGAGACCTTTTCTCCAGTATCCTCGAAGGATTCTTTTAGAACAATCATGGCTCTAGTGGCACATTTTGATTTGGAGTTACATCAGATGGATGTAAAGACGGCGTTTCTCAATGGAGACATTGATGAGACGATCTATATGGTACAACCAGAAAGCTTCGAGGTCGATGACCCGAAGAAAATGGTTTGTAAATTAAGAAAATCCATCTATGGACTCAAACAAGCGTCTCGACAGTGGTATCACAAATTTCATCAAATAATTATCTCGTATGGTTTTGAGATGAATATTGTTGATGATTGTATTTATCACAAGTTCAGTGGGAGTAAATTTATTTTTCTGGTTTTGTATGTGGATGACATTCTGCTTGCTACAAACGATATGAGGCTATTGCACGAAACTAAGAAATTTCTTTCGAATAATTTCGAGATGAAAGATCTTGGTGAAGCGTCTTTTGTATTAGGAATCCAGATACATCGAGAGCGATCTCGGGGTATTCTTGGGTTATCACAAAAGAGCTATATAGATAAAGTGCTTGAGCGTTTTGGCATGCAGAATAGCAAACCAGGAAATACCCCTGTGGCTAAAGGTGATAAATTTAGCCTAAGTCAATGCCCAAAGGAAAATTTGGAAATCCAGGAAATGCAAAAGATCCCTTATGCATCGGCAGTTGGGAGCCTAATGTATGCTCAAGTATGTACGCGTCCGGATATTGCGTACATAGTTGGTGTGTTAGGTAGATACCTTAGTAATCCTGGATTGGATCACTGGAAAGCAGCAAAAAGGGTGATGAGATACCTAAAGAGAACTAAGGATTATATGCTCACATATCGGAGATCGGATCATTTGGAGATCGTTGGATATTCTGACTCTGATTTTGCAGGGTGCCAAGACAGTAGGAAATCTACGTCTGGGTACTTATTTATGTTGGCTGGTGGTGCCATTTCCTGGCGTAGTGCTAAACAAACACTTGTTACCACTTCCACTATGGAAGCTGAGTTTGTGGCGTGTTTTGAGGCATCAAACCAGGGAATATGGTTAAGGAACTTTGTCACAAAGCTGCGAATTATTCCAGAGGTTGAAAGACCTATCAAGATCTATTGTGACAATAAATCAGCCGTTCTGTACTCCAAAAACAATAGGAGCTCGTCTAAGTCAAAGCATATTGACATTAAGTTCCTAGCTGTGAAGGAGAGGGTACAAAGTGGTCATATTTCCATCGAACACTTAGGGACAAAATCTATGTTAGCAGATCCCCTAACTAAAGGTGTAACACCTATAGTATTTTACGAGCATACTGCTCATATGGGTGTGTTACATATTCAGGAAGCTTCACTCTAGTGGGAGCATTTGCTACATATTTTGTCATTTTTTTCTATGAAGTACTTATTCTGATAAAAAATAAAGTTTTGGTTCATGACACTTTGTACATTATATTATGGTACTTAAAGATCTCATTAAGTTTGGACTAGTTGAAAATTGACATGTGCTGATCACATTCATGTAATTTTCATGCCACATGTTCCACAGTTTGATCTATGTCATTTAATCATGGTGATATATGTGATTATTGATAGTTTAGCTGTATCTATTCAGCAAAAACTGCTTTAGTCCTATATTGTTGTGATTAATGGACCAGATTATTTAAGTTCTGTAATAATGACCATATTTTGAGCTCATAAGGTATAATGTATTGTCAAGACACATATTTAATCCAGTGGGAGATTGTTAGATCTATTTGGAATTAAATATGTGTAATTAATACATTGGGTCATTATAGTGTTTAGCCAAATTAAGTGATAAAATTATTGTACATTGGCTAAGGAACTTAATTTAGATTGTGGAATGATTAAATGTGGACACCAGGTAATATTATTATTTGGTGACGTAGCAAATAATAATATTAAACTAAAGGACCTAAATAACATATAATTTGGGTCAAAATTATTTATGGGTGGAGTCCCCAAAAGCCGTGAAAATAAAATGATGCACATAAGGATAAACCATACGGAATAAAATAATAACGTTGGTTGGTGGTAGTTGCCAGTTGGTAAGCTACAAACAATTTTTCATTAAATGTGATTAGTTGTCACTAATCAATAAAAAGAGAGGTTAAAGGCATCATTTGAAAACAAGTTTTTCTTTCAATACGTCCGAAAGGAAAAATAAAGAAAACTAAAGAAAATTCACGGTCTTTTGGAAGATTTCCAAATCTCAAATTCAAATAATCAACATGAATCAATCAGGTACGCTTCCGCTATTAAGTTATGATTCTCGATTATTCAATATGAAAGATTTTGGGATTAATCGATTTATTTCGAAAGTTAAATCCAATTCTAACAGGATTGCGGTTGAAGACGCAAAAGTAACACGGCGCCAATTTGAGGCAAAAATCAACCAAAAAAGAAGTTGTGTGAAATATTCATAAAATTAGAGAAAAATTACAACAATTAACCTAACAACAAACAAGAGAACACAAAACCCTACCTTATGAGCAAATCTTCACTCAAAGGGGGATTGATAGAGACGAGCGTGAAACCTTAAATCCGAAACAGGGCAAATATGTATACCCAAAACTGTGTGGAAGATTAAAATAAAAGTAGATGATAGGTTTCTCGATTGGGCCGACCCGGGCTGACCCGACCACACCTTGATAGATTGCTGTTTGGGCCAGGCCTTTTATTTTTATCTTTTGCCATCCTTTTTTGTTTGGCAAGATTTTTTCGAAAAATTTTATCTCATCTGAGTAAGAAAGCGGAAGGCCGAAAGACAAAATCTTAAGAAACATTCCATTAAATTAAAGGCATATATGAATGAATATTCCAAAATTTCACAAAAATTGCCAAAAAGATATATTCTTAAAAAAAATAATATCAATTCTTGTATTGTCTTATGTATCAACTGGCAAATTTATCACAATTTCTAGTACCATGGCTACTTTTCTACTTACACTTACTACACATAAGCAATGACTTTTTGCTTCGTTCGACAGCCTTTTCCTTCCCAGATTTCAATCTACTTCCACTATCTTTATTTTTCATTGGGGTCGGGGGTAGCACTTCAACTTCGCTTGGCAATGGATCTCCATAATACTTCTCAAATAAACATTTTTTCATGCCAGGATCTGATTGCTTTCCTTGAACTGACACAATCATCTCTTTCTGATCTTTTAAACAACGTAGTAACCATTCATTAACTCTATATTACCTTCAACCATACCAACACACGAGTAAAATTTTGAAAAATTTGGTTAGTGATGGTTTTACGATCCTCGATAGCAACACATTGGTCAATTACCTCACCATCCACGACGAATATGGGTTTCAGTGATGCATGTTTTGTCCATCGGCTAACTATACATTTTTCAGGAATGCTTTCAAGCTTCAAATCTTTGAAAAAAAAAATATATGGCTGCATAATCTACCAATTCTCATAAATTTCTTGCAAGTACATGTCGTTGTGTTCTCATTTCTCTCATAAACAACTTTAGAAATTCCAGTGAGACCATCATCAATCTCGTAGACCGAGTATCTCTCGCCAACTACAACACTGCATACTCGACAATCAAAATAAGTAGCAACGATATCATTTTGTACTTGCCCAAATATTTTTGATGTGTATACATCAGCAGCATGTCTTTCAATCAATAAAGGTGTCTTGAACTGATGTGTATAAGACTCATTTCCCATGTTCAGCTGATCCTGGACATGCCTCTGGGCATCCAATGCACTATCAAAATGCATAAAAAACTCAAGCAAATTAGCATATGGGTTTGAATACTTTCCTAAGAAGCTATTCTCACTCTCAGACATAGAGGTTGTCCTGAATAATCAACTCATTGGAAAGTCTCTGAAAAATGCAGGGATCCAAAAATGTTGCATGTCAAACATTGATTTAAACCAAGCATTATCTTTCAGATCATACTCATCCATCAACGCATTCCATCCTCCCTCAAAATCTGTTGGTTCATCTTTATCTGACCAAACCAAATTATCTAGTTTCTTCCTAAAGTCGCCATCTTTTTTTAAATGAGACGGTACCTTACCTGAAACTTTCAACATAATATGCCAAATACAAAGCCGGTGCTTAGATCCTGGAAATGATCGTTCGGCAGCAATTTGAAGTGCTGGATATTGATCCGTCACAATAATGCAAGGAGCGCATCCCATTGCCTCTTTGAATTTCTCTAACAACCAAGAATACGATTCAACGTCTTTTTTTGACAGCAATCCAACACCAAGGTGACACATTTTTCATGATTATCCTTTCCAGTGAAAGACGCAAATATCATATTGTACCTATGAAAGCACGCATTCTTATTAAGAAAATAGCTAAAAATGCAAGCGCATAAACTACTAGAATGTATAATAGCCTGAATGAAAATTAAAGAACATAAACACAATTTATTAATAGCATGATATAGTCAACGAACGAAATAGCATCACAATTTACTGAAAGTAGCACCATACGTTGTATAAAGTATAACACATGCTGCTAAAAACAACTACACAGTTTATTAAAAAAATGTCTTCAGGGTAATAAGCTTAAACTTACACTGTATGCCTATAAGCCTAAACTTAAATTGTATGTCTATGTTTATGACCAATCAATAGAAAAAGATAACATAGCATAAACAAGTACTTGTTAGTTGAGTATGTAGCGTCAAATGAAATAACGTCGCCGAAAGAGGCATAGTTCTTTCTTGAAATTGGATCAGCCCAAAATAGTCTCGTCAATTTATCTTCTTTGTCAACTTCATATTAAAAAAAAAAAATCTAAAACCATTTGAGCATCAACCCCTATAGCATAAGCTTTCAGGTCTCTTGCAAAATTTTTATAATCAACGCTAATACATCCAACATTTGAGTATCCACCCACGACTTCTTTAAATAACTTGTACGATTGCATAGGTCCAACCATTTGAGCATTAACCCCTATAGCATAAGCTTTCAAGTCTCTTGCAAAATTTTTAAAATCAACGCTAGTACATCCAACATTTGAGCATCAACCCCTATAGCATAAGCTTTCAAGTCTCTTGCAAAATTTTTAAAATCAACGCTAGTACATCCAACATTTGAATATCCATCCCCGACTTCTTTAAAAAACTTGTACGATTGCATAGGTCCAATATTTGCTCTGGCACAATTCAAGACAACGTTTTGGTGACCGACATCCATATTTCTGTTCACTCATAAGATGTTTATGAATTTGGGAAGCTAAAGGATGAGAGTGATACTCAACAAACTTATCAACAACGTACCTTTTTTGGCCAGCAAACTTCATAAACAATTTAGCTTCACAGTTAATACGTTTCGAAACTCTTCTTCGTTTCTTAATACTGTCACTATCTCCATCTGTATGTTCACGTGAATAATTCTTTTGACCCTCCCTGGAGCATAATATATAGTTTCTGATAAAGAACCCGTCCGACGACTTTTTCTTAATTGAACGACGAATATCAAATCCACACTCAGCTGCGTATAGCCTATAAAATTCGTAAGCATCATCCAAACTGCTGAAATGTTATCCGATAAACGGCTTCAATTCGGGTTTGGAATTTGGTACGAAACGCGGAGGCACATCGGTGGATATTTCAACTCGAACATCACCACTTCCGAGTTCGCCTGCATTTGAGACACGAGAAAATTTCCAGTATCGTATTAATTTAATTTTTGACACAGTGCCCATGAAAATTTGCGAAACAATCTGATTTATTGAGGAGATTTGAAGAAGGAAAATGAAATTATTTTCTTATAAGCAAGCCGATACGCATTGAAATAAAGAAGTAGAAAAATACGTAGTGACTTTCTTATAAGCAAGCCAACATCAAAATAAAAAATGTACAGACATTACAGAAAAAGGTAGAAAAATATGTAGTGATTTTCTTTTATACAAAAATCACGAATAACAGAGATAATTAAAATTATAGAACTTACATGTTGATTCCATGCTTGAACAAATACAAGATGATTGTGTCTATAAATTATATACTTTCGTGTGTAATTTAAGTTTTATACTTTCTTGTGTAATATAAGAAATGTTTATTTGTTCAACCTTGATTCTACTACATGATATTTTTGTGTGAATAAAGTGTACAAATACAGTAACTCAACTAAAGAGGATGATTGAAGTAAAAAACAGAAATTGAGTAATTATTACCATTTGAAAAAAAGACCCAATTCGTTTCCTTAAAATCTGCAATTAACATAATTAATAACAATGGCTTTGACAATAATAGACATACATAATTAATCATGGTAATTTCTCACCAATATATGAAATAATCAAGACCATTGATAATTATGTAATCAATGGGTTATGGGTAGGATGGGTTCTTAGTTCTCACACTAGAGATGCGTTCTCATTTGAACTTCATCCTTATATATTGCTATGATTAATTGTGTTTTAGTGCTATTTTTAACTAGGATGTATTTGATTAAAAATAGCAACAAAATTTTTATTAGCATTTATGAAAATGATAGCACCATGTAATATTAAAAATAACATCATACACAATTAAAAATAGCATCAAATATGGTTCTCACGGTTCTCACACCAGACATAGTTTTTATTTGAACCAGTCCCTATATATATATATATATATATATATATATATANTACACAGGATAGAATACTAGTTTATAAGTATATTTGATGTTATGAAAATGTTACCTCTTGATTTTCCACGTGTTTCATTTTTTTTTCTTAAAAATGAAAAAAGAAAAATTATCTTAAAATTCCATACAGTTGAATAGCACAAAGAGAAATTAAGTTGTAATGTTTAGTATGATTACATCCTTTTTCATTTACTACTACACACAAATAACTCCAATATATTTTTCGAATTAAGTTGGTGGTGTTAGGTTGTTATTTTTTTATATTTTATCTCATGTTATTTATGTGTATTGTATGCATGGTTTAGTGGAAGAAAATAATCCTTAACTAAACCTCCTAACAACCTTATAAAATATGTTGATTTTAATTACTATTTTAAGTAAATAAAAACCTTTATATCAGTTATACTAGTCAGTAGTGCACATCCCGTGCGATACACGGAGGAATACATATTTTAAATATTTTTCAGACTTTATTTTAAATATAATTGTTTATATTTTTCACATCTCATCTCATTATGGAAATAAAATAAATACAAACAATGAAAAATATATATTATTAAACACTTCTCTTAACACAATATTTTTATTTAAGGACTATTATTAAACCTTGCAGTTTTGATTTTTTTTAGAAAAAAAATCAATTATCCAATCAATGATTGTTAATGTACAAAAAAATAATGGAAAGAATCCAGACTCTAAAGCAAAACTATTTTTTACTTTTATTTTTACACATCAAAATCATCTAATTTTTTAAGCACTTTCATATCCCAATTTCAATGTTACTTCATACAAATTCATTCAATGATCCACCATTAGTCAAATTACTTATCAAATTAGAAGAGAAATCCACATATTATCCAATATCATCTTTTTTTTTGTTCTTATTTAATTTTTATCAACCAATTAATAGAAAATCCTTTATCTCATCATATATTTAATTATTATGAAAATCAAATTCAATCTAATTAAAGTAACAATTTAAAATTACTACAAAATCAAATTCAATATGATTAAAGTAACAATTTAGACAACATAACATTAAAATTGGGTTGAAAATCTCAACTTATGTCATCCCATCAAAACCAATAAACGGATTGAAATTTTAAATATTTGAGGAAAAAATTAATTGTGCTTTCAAAAAGATTTTCATTTTAACATAAGAAAAAATATAAGAAAAAAAAATCTACACGGTTGTTTATTAAATGATCAAAAACACCCTTCAATTTCTCTCCCAAGAACCCTAGCCGCTGCCCGTCAAAAATTTGTCAATCTCGTGCCTTCCCTGGCGATTAGCCGGCCCTTTCGCCGGCGGATGACCTTCAGCTACGTCTTCCCGCCCCAATTTTTCGCTTGTCGGTGCTTCTGTGCCGATGGTGTTTCTCCCAAGCCGTCGGCAGGTCTCGCCGCTTCCTTCCCGCAGGTCGTAGTTCCATCTTCCGGTTATCCATGTAGAGGCTATGGTGGCTGGCCGTCGGTTGGCTTCTTCTCTGCTCGGTCACCGGTAGGAGCTTGTGCGCTGCGCTCCAGGTTAGTGGCGGGTTGTTTCAAGGAAGTGAGCGGTTGTGGTTGGGGTTGGTTGCGACCTTGGTGGCTCGGCTTGTATGAGTCGCGTCGGCCGAGGTTGAGGTGGGTTGGTTCGTGCCCCTGTGTCCACTTTACTGGTTTTGTGGAGTTGGATGCCCGACAGGCCCGGATTCTGACCAATGGTGTTTGGTCGGGTCACGGGAAGCGGGTCTGTGTGGTGGGGCTGATCGATCCTCCTCGGACTGTGGGTCGGCTTCATCCGTGGAGTGGTTCGAGGCTTGGGACTCTTCCTTTGCTAGGCTTTAGGCAGTGGCGGGAGTGGTGTTCCGGCTTTTCCGTCAAGTTATAGGGTGATTGCTCTTGATTTCGCTGGTGCTTTGTGCGAGGTTCGGTTAACTCGTTGGGGAAGGGCTTTGTGTGCCTTCAGATTAGGTTTTTTATTTTGGTTGTTCTTTGTGTTTGTGTTTTGTGTTTAGGACTGTGTTTTTGTTGGGCCTTTTGGCCTCTGTGCGCCCGGATGTCAAATTTATTACCCTGTTGGGATCCGACATTCGGGTATTACTCTATTGGAGTCTTGTTTAGTTTTGTTCGTGTAGTTGGTTTAGTGTGATTGTATTTTTTGTGTGTTTCCCGAGTATTACCCTGTTGGGGTCGGCTCTAGGCGATCTCTGGATCTGCCTCCTAGTTTTCTAGTCTTTGGTTGTACTATTCAGCCTTTGGCTCCTTTCTCTTCGCACTTTGTGCGGTTTTTATTAATATAGTACCTCTATCGTTTCGGGAAAAAAATAAATCAATAAGCAAAATATTTCATTAATTTTTACTATAAAGAAAAAAAATAAATAATAAATGTTTATTAATATATTTAAAAATATAATTTTGAAATTCAGATAGAGTAAAAGGCGGGATAATTTCAATTTGTTTCAAAAAGTTTATAAAGTGTTTAATATTCTGGTAAATACACCCATAAAATAATCTTACCATTTTAATTTAAATAAAATTGGCAAGTTTATTAATGAGATAAATTCAGTTAGTTAAAAGATTAATTAGCTAGAATATTGTAATAATTATATTTTAACAAATTTGTTAGATAAATATAATTATATTAATTAGTTTGTTAGAAATGTGATTATATGAAAATTAAGGTAATATGAAATGTACCAAATTTGTTTGTGATCTTTTCCTATAAATGTTTGAATTTAAAAATCTAATAACCAAATTAAGATTATATCACCTAACAAAAAAATAAATAATAAAAATTTATTAATATATTTAAAAATATAACATTGAATTTCAAATAAAGTAAAAGGCGGGATAACTCAATTTTGTTTTTAAAAAAAGTTTCGAAAATGTTTTAATATTTTGGTAGGTATATCCGTAAGAATAATCATACCATTTTAATTTACAAAAATTTTGCAAGTTTGTTAAAGAGATAAATAAGGTTAGATAAATAAATAGTTAGTTAAAATATTATATTAATTATATCTTAAAAACTGGTTAGGTAAGTATTAGTTTGTTAGGGTTGTGATTATATGAAAGTTAGAATAAGATGAAATTTACCCAAAAAATATGTTTGGGATCTTTTCATTTAAATGTTTGAATTTAAAAATCTTAGAACCAAATTTATATTATTTCACATAAGAAAAAAAACACATAATAAATATTTATTAATATATTTAAATATGTATTTTCAAATTTTCTATAAATTAAAAGACATGATAATTCAAATTTATTTTTAAAAAGTTTCTAAAATAAGAAATATTTTAGTAATTTGAATAATTATACCATTTTAATTTAAAAAAGTTGGCAAGTTTGTTAATTAGATAAATCTGATTAGATAAATGATTAATCAAATAAAATATTATATTAATTATATCTTAAAGTATTCGATTAGATAACGCAGATAAAAAAATATTATATAAAATATAATATTTAATTAAATTACCACACGATTTTTTTTATTTTTTTAATTAAATTTTATTTACATAAGATATACATTAGTGGTTATTCTAGAATATGTTGGATTCTTTTAACATTAACTAATTACACATGCTTTCAAATTTTTAAATCAAATTTTTAAATTTTTATTTTTTTAATTAAATTTTATTTACATAAGATATACATTAGTGGTTATTCTAGAATATGTTGGANTGTATTTTTTTTTTTAATTTTAAGCAGGAATTTACTTGCTAATTCAAGTAAATCCCTCCCCCTTTTTTTAATAATTATTGAGATAAATGTTGTTATTAATAATATAAATTAACTGAGAATAAACTGATTAATAAAAATTCTTCAAAAGTACAATTCAGAGATGTAGGATTCTTAACTTTAGATGATGATGTACTACTTAATTAGCACTATAAGCAACTTTAAATCATAGAACCCACTCGACATCCATATACATGCTATATCTTAAACGTATAAGCATTCAATAAATCAACTACAGATTTATGATGTACTACTTAATATCACTCAAAACAACATCTACAGATTTAGGATGCTAATATTTAGATGATGATGCACCGAACATGTAAAAACTAATATTTGTCATTAGCACTAATTAAAATTAAGGCTATGTTTGGTAAAATTAGCTGATAACTGATAAGTTAGCTTATAGCTTATATGTAATTTTTGAGCTTATAGTTTATAGCTTATGACTTATAGCTAAAAACTATCTTATATACTAAAAGTATTTGGTAAAATTAGCTGATAAACTAGTTGAAATAAAAATTCAACTAGCTTATTTGAAAAACTACCTAAAGTAGCTTATGACATAAGCTCGTGCTTTTTAAAAAACCTCGTCCTATCAAACAAGACTTATTTGAATACAGGAAACTTATAAACTAATCAAATAAGTTATAAGCTAGCTTATTTGACTTACCAAACATAGTCTAAATCATGGTACCAATCGGCGATCATATAATTCTATCACTAAACGNAAAAAAAAAAAAAAAATCAAAAAGTAACTAAATGGCAAATTACATTCTATCATTCATAATGCAATAAGTACCACGTCATGAATAAATACAAGTAATCATATTGTAGTTTTTTCGGATATTACGGCATATTTTGTTTGGGTATATTCCATCTTTATCTCAAGTTGCATATAATCTCTTATGAACATTACTCCATTCGTATCTCCCATCGCCTAGCACAACTGCCGCTACCAAGACGATTAAGAACTCGCAAACCCTTTCCCTCCACGAATTGTCAAACCGGAAGCGATTTAGTAAATAAATAATATTATTATACACTAAATACTTATCATTATGCATATAAAAAATTACCTTTACAAGTGTTATAATTCAAATATTTAAGGAAATGATTAACTATTATTGGGTATATTACATCTTTATCTTATTAGTCTATCTCAGGATATAGCACAGGAAAGATGGGTTAAGTTCCATATAATCTCTTCATTACATTATTCCATTCTTATTTCTCGTCGCCCAGCACAACCGCCGCTACCAAGACGAAGAAGAAGCTGCAAGCCCTTCCCCTTCAGGAATTCGTCAAGTTGGAAGCGACCCAGTAAATAAATAATATTATTATACAATAAATATTTATCATTGTGCATATAAAAAAGAATATTACTTCTATAAATGTAATAAATATTAATAATAATTATATATGACAATAAATATTAAAATAAACTAATATTTGAGTATTATGATGAACAAAAATAAGAATTTTTTTTATCAATATTACATAAATATGTTAAATATTATTTATATTAGTATAAACGAGTCATCAGACTAATATATTGTTAAAATTAAATTTTAAAAAAAAAAGTTTTAAGGTTCAAATTAATCAGTGCATCCCACGAGATTCTTACTAGTTTATCGGATGAGATGATTTTTTTTTTGGAAAAAAATCTTCAACCAAAAAAATAAAAAAATAAAAAAAAAAATAAAAAAGGGGAAAGATGTGAAAATTTCTCCAACTAAAAAACAGAAAAAAGGAGGGAAAATTAATCGAGAAACCTAATCGTGTGTGGAATCAGCTTCGGCCCAATCGAGAAACATAATCTTACCTTCCAAACAGTTTTGGGTATACATAATTGCCCCCGTTTCGGAATTAAGGTTTCACGCTCGTCTCTAACAATCACCCGTTTGGTGACGATTTGCTCATCCTACTGAAGGTAGAGTTCTGTGTCATCTTATTTTGCTATCGGGTTGATTGTTGCAATTTTTTCTCTATTTTTATGAAAATTTCACACACATTTTTTTTTGCTGATTTTTGCCTCGAATTGGCGCCGTGTTGCTCTTGCGTCTTCAACAGCAATCCCTCCTGAAAGATGTCGGCGGTGCGTTTCGATTTTGTCATTCTTTTCATTGTATATCTCATCAATGGGATTTCTTTTGAGAGTTGCTAATAAGTTTTTACATTGTACTTGTCATCCATGGGATTTTTCAAACGACATGGTTTCCAGGAAGATCTAACTCCAGAGATGTGTTGTGATTCTTCACTCTTCCTTGGAATTAAGAGGGCAGCAAGCTCCGAGGCATTAGCTGCTGTCGAGATGAAAAAGTCGAAAGGGGTAGAATTCAACTTGATTAATTCACGTATATGATGTATATCTTATTATTTTTTGACGGGTTATTCTTTCCATTCGCTGCCGTTACTTGATGAGTACATGTATGCCTGACATTAAATAACACGAATGAGCAGTAAGCAATGTGTGCGTGTGTGTTAAAAAAACTTGCTTTAAATGAATGGATCTACAGTCGAGTTTCCTTTTCTTGGTTGATTATTATTGAGTAGTTATTATACTTCCTGATTGAATTGGTGAGCTGTTTTCAGAGCGTGGATACTGCAGACCCAGTGGCTAAGGTTTCGTTGTCTGATTTTGGATTTACGCCTGAAACTGTACAATCCTATCCATCTTTCTCGGTCATTTATTCTCTGGCGCGGGTAATCTTCGTCATTTATATCTTGTTTTGTTTAAGAATAGACAGAAACAACAATGGTGTTCTTTTCTGTTGTAAATAAACTCTCTCTCTCTCTCTCTCTCTCTTTCTCTCTCTCTCTCTCTGTTTTGTTTTTTCTTATTTTGCAGAAACGTGGCCTTGGGTTTATGGCTGGCATAGTGAAAAACATCTCAAGGCTGAAGTCGCAAGTGGAAAATATTTTCTCTGTGCTGAAGCTTGCTGTTGTAGATGATGGATTTGTAGGACATCTTGGTGGGCTAATTGGGAGCCTTTTAGACGATGAAGCATTTCACAAGGCATTTGTTGGGGTACTTATTGAGGTATTCTGTGCAGTTACAATATTTTTTTTCGTGGGGACAAACCTAGTACTTCAAATAAAATATATCATTCTTATTCTCGCATCTTCTTATTTGAAGGATCAGTTTACGTATGTGCTCGCCCTCGTAGAGGCTTACTCAATGCAAAAAAGTGACCTAGAACGAGTTAAGTATCTCAGGAGAGACGCCGGATTGGGATTCGTTTTGCAACGCAAAACAGATACCGATTTCTTTATGAGGTGATAATTGATATCTTCCATTTGTAAAATGAATATCTTGAATTTTTTTCCTGTATCGTTGGTTTTATTTATCATGGTTCTAGTTGCATACTTCAAATAATTATGTTCTGTGCTTGGGTTTTGTGGCACAAGAAACCTATGGCAATAATGCTTTGGCACTCGGACCGATTCTCTTAGCGTATGATGTCACTTTAAAACTTCAAAGCACTATGCAATTTCCCTGTGAGTTTTAGCTTCCTAGTGGGTCTAATCCATTTAATTCAGTTTAGTTTATAAAAAGTTTGGATGGATTTAGATAATTAACGTGGTTTGTGAACGCGGACATACAAGTCAAGATATACTCTGTATAAGTGCAACAAGCCTTGTGTTTCCCTGATGACTAAGAAATGAATCAGCTGCAGTTTTAGAGAGGGACAGAAGCATAAGGCTATGGGGTCTATTGTGTGATAGAATAGCCGGATGCATTTTTTGTATGACATGGAAGCATCAAGTGTCAATTTATAGATATGCTCATTTATTTCTCTTTATTTTTTCTTCTCAAAGGGAAACGTTGAGCATCATATTGGGGTACTGGAGTAGTCCATGGCTTTGCAGCAAGTTGCGTGAAGCGGTTAATGGAAATGATGCAGCCAGGGAACTTCCACGGATGACTAGAATTATTAAAGTTGATGTTCCACCCTCTATCGAGGTACAAAACCCCAATCATCATTTTGCGCCCCGTATTTTTTACGTTTAGGAACCTTTTGTTTTGGAATTGTGATACGAATATTTATGGTTACATCTAATAAAAATATGTAGGGCCTTAAAGAAGCATTGGCGACTAGGTTCGATGGTTATAAACATCAGAGTATGTGTAAAGTGGTAAGCGAGACACACTCACTTATCTCCGTCTCTCTGTGGCAACTATGGTGCAGTATTTGTATGTCTATCTTCACTATTTTTTGTTCCGTCTCTCCTTGCAGATAGATCGTGATAAAAATCTTTACAAGGTAAGCGTCCTATCTTTCAACCCCACAGATACGATGAAATGGTTCGACATTTACTGGTTGGGCGAGGAGGAATTCTGTATTGGTATGTCCGGTCACTATGAACACCCGTACCCTGGTTGCAGTCCAGTGTGATTGTTCTTTCCAACCCCAGCTACTTGTACTGGGATATGTTTAGATTTATTTTGTGATGTTGAACATTCTATTTAATTTTGTTGATGTTGGACGACGATAATCCCTCTCCATTACAATTAAATTAGTGTTGTTAAATTAAACGAGTCTGGCACGGCTCGACTCGAGCTCGGCTTGTTAAGACTCGAGTTCGGCTCGACTCGTTTGGTAAACGAGCCGAGTTCCAGCTCATTTAAAGCTCGTTTGGTCAACGAGCTCGGCTCGTTAAGGCTCGAAAAGAGAAATTTTATATAATTTTTTATAGTTCGGCTAGTTAAACCTCGAGATTTACTCGTTAAGTCTCGAAATCAACTCGTTATTAGTGATAAATGAGTCGAGTTCGGTTTCAGGCTCATTTACAGGTCTAATTACAATGCCTTTCTTTAGTCTCGAGGGGTGAACTAGTACACCCGAAAGTTGAAAGTTTATGTACTCATTCATGACCTATTCACCATTGTGATGTACGAAGATCTTCATTGGCGTATCCA
>BKCP01002558.1:914881-931367 GCA_008636005.1 Striga asiatica
CCAAAAAAAAAAAAAATGTGTGTGAAATTTTCATAAAAATAGAGAAAAAACTGCAACAATTAACCCGATAGCAAAATAAGATAACACAGAACTCTACCTGCAGTAGGATGAGCAACTCGTCACCAAACGGATGATTGTTAGAGACGAGAGTGAAACCTTAAATCCGAAACGGGGGCAATTATGTATACCCAAAACTGTTTGGAAGGTTAAAAGTAGATTATGTTTCTCGATTGGGCCGAAGCTGATTCCACACACGATTTTAGGTTTCTCGATTGGGTTTCTTTATTGTTAATTTTCCCTCTTTTTTTTTTTCTTTTTTGTGGTTAAATATATTTTTTTCAAAAAAAAAAAATCATCTCAACTGATAAACTAGTAAGAATCTTGTGCAATGCACGGATGATTTTGTACCTTTAAACCTTTTTTTCTAAATTTAATTTTAAGAATATATTAGTCTGATGACCCATTTATATTAATATAAATTATATTCAACAAATTTATGTAATATTGATACAAAAAAATTCTTATTTTTGTTCATCATAATACTCAAATATTTTTTATTTTAATATTCATTGTCATATATATCATTATTAATATTTATAACATTTACAAAAGTAATATTCTTTTTTTATATGCATAATGATAAACATTTATTATATAATAATATTATTTATTTACTGGGTCGCTTCCGGTTTGACGAATTCCTGGAGGGGAAGGGCGTGCGGTTTCTTCTTCGTCTTGGTAGCGGTGGTTGTGCTGGGCGACGGGAAATACGAATTGAATAATGTACAGCTACAATGAAGAGATTATATGGAACATAAGATAAAGATGTAATATACCCAATAAAATCTGCAGTTAATCATTTCCTTAAATATCTGAATTTTAATATTTATAACACTTATAAAAGTAATTTTTTTTATATGCATAATGATAAATATTTATTGTATAATAATGTTATTTATTTACTGGATCGCTTCCGGTTTGACGAATTCCTGGAGGGAAAGGGTTTGCGATTTCTTAATCGTCTTGGTAGCGGCGGTTGTGATAGGCGACGAGACATACGAATGGAATAATGTTCATAAGAGATTATATGGAACTTGAGATAAAGATGCAATATATCCTAAAAAAAATCTGCAGTCAAATTCGAAAAAAATCAACTATTTATTATAGTCAACATGGAGCTGTCTCATTGGCTGTTGGCTTCATAACGGAGCCAGCGGTTGGCTCCTTAGCATTATTGTATCTATTAATATATATTAAAAGATAATAAAACTATTTATCAATAAATTTCTAAATAGTATCGTGTTATTAGCTACTGTTAAAGAAGGAATTTTTGTTTTAGGAAAAACTGAGTAAAGTTGGAATTGTAAATGTATATGAGATAAAAACCAAATAGTAATTGGCTACTATTAAACATGGAATTTTGTAATCCTTATACGACTATACTTATACTTTGGTACTGTTAGACCGATCTATTGACTAGATTATTTTACTTTCTCTCAATAAATATGCATACTTTCAATTGAAATGTCACACTATAAATAAACAATATACACAAAAATATGATACTTCATAATATAAATATATATTATAAAGGTAAATGATTCGAGCCATCCAGAGGTTAGATTGCCTCACATTCATTCATGTGCTTTTCAATATATCATTTTCTTTTTCCTTTCCCAAAAATATTTGTGTTTTTCTTTAGTTTCTAAATTGTTTGCACCTCAAAAGGACATAGTAACTAATTAATAATTATTTTTATCAAAATTAGTTTCTTGAGGTAATGTCAATTTACACACTACATGTGTTTACATTTTTCCAACCCCAAAAATAATATGATTCAGCCAAATAATATGTAATATTTATAGTTCCCTTTTCCATTAGTACGCTTTTCCCCTTTTACCAGTTTTTCCAGTATGACTAGAAATGCAAACGTTTCGCGCCATATTCAACCCTTCGAAATCGTGCTCAACCAGAGCTGCCAACGTTTTCAAGAACCTGAAATTCAACGAAAATCGAGAAATTCCCGACAAAAATCCACCTCCCGACGTGTATTCGTCCACAAAACTCATATCCTCACACGCACAGAACTTCAGATTGGATGAAGCCCTGAAAGTGTTCGACGAAATGCCCGCAAAAGACACCGTCGTTTGGAACGTTATGATCAAGAGCTGTCTGAACTGCGGGAATCTGGACATGGGCCTGAAGCTGTTCGACGAAATGCCTGAAAGAAACGTAGTTTCTTTTACCACAATCGTTGACGCCTTTTTAAGGCGCGGGATGATCGAGGAAGCTAAAGATTTATTCTTGAAGATGCCTGCAAAGGATACGGCCGCCTGGAATGCAATGGTCAACGGGCTCTTCACAAACGGGAGACCAAACGAAGCAGTGAGATTGTTCCACTTGATTCCCTGTAAGAACGTGATTTCTTGGACGACAATGATAAACGGGCTCGATCAGCTTGGGATGAGCCACGAGGCTTTACTAATTTTCTTGAATATGGTTAGGGCCGGGCTGAAGCCCACTTCGAGTACTTATTCCTCCGTTTTGACATCTTGCGCGGGTTTAAGTGATTTATCCCTCGGCCAGCAGTTTCACGGGCATGCCCTGAAACTCGGGTGTGTTCTGGACGAGTATGTAGCTACTTCACTAGTTACGTTTTACGCAAAGTGCAAAAGGGTCGAGGAATGTGTGAATGCTTTTGATGAGAAGCTTCATGATAACGTAGCTGTGTGGACAGCTCTCCTGACGGGATACGGCATGAATTCTAGGCATGAGGATGGTTTACTGGTCTTTCGTGAAATGATGAGATTGAAAATCGTCCCTAATCAGTCCTCGTTCACTAGCGCGTTGAATTCGAGCCGTGAGATCGAAGCGCTCGACTTCGGGAAAGGGATTCACTGTGTGGCCACGAAGCTCGGAATCGAAAAAGACCCCTTTGTGGGGAATTCCCTTATTGTCTTGTACACAAAGTGCGGGAAAATAAAAGACGGGATTCTCTCGTTCGACGAAACCGAGCCGAAAAACGTAGTTTCGTGGAATTCGATAATCGCGGGTTGCGCGCAGCACGGCCGCGGCAGGTGGGCCCTCGCTTTTTTCACCCGCATGACAAAAACGGGAGTCGAGCCTGACGAGATCACGTTCACCGGTTTGCTTACCTCGTGCAGCCACTCGGGCATGCTCGAGAAGGGAAAACGCGTGTTCGAAAGCATACCTCGATTTTTTTCATCATCGTCTTTCGAGACGAAGCTCGAGCACTACACGTGCATGGTCGATATCCTGTGCCGAAACGGGAAGTTAGACGAGGCGGAGGATTTAGTCGCGAAAATGCCGGTCGAACCCAATCTGTCGATATGGCTCGCGTTACTCGGTGGCTGCAGGTCGAATAATTCGAACGTGGAAACCGCCGAACGAGTCGCGAAAAACGTGTTTGAAATCGATCCATACTGTAACTCGGCATACGTGTTGCTATCGAACATATACGCCTCGACTCATAGATGGTCCGATGTTGCGAGAATCAGACGGCACATGAAAAAGATGGGAACTTTAAGACAGCCCGGCAAGAGTTGGGTTGTGATAAGAGGCGTGAAGCATTCGTTTGTCTCGTGCGATAAATCGCATCCTTTGAGCGAGAAAATATACGAGAAGTTGGATTGGTTGGGGGAGAAGCTAAAAGAGCACGGTTACGTGTCTGAACAGAGATTTGCCTTGCATGATGTTGAGGACGAGCAAAAGGATGAACTATTGATGTACCATAGCGAGAGGCTCGCGATAAGCTTTGCGCTCGTTAGTGGTACAAATGGCGATGGTGTTATAACGGTTATGAAGAATTTGAGGACTTGTGGAGACTGTCATTCGGCGGTTAAACTCATGGCGAAGATTGTCGGGCGGGAAATCGTCGTTCGGGACTCGAGTCGGTTTCATCACTTCAGGGATGGGTTTTGCTCATGTGGGGACTATTGGTAAGAACTCTTTTTTTGGAAGTGTTGTTTAGAAGGAGGCAATGTGTGTGTTTGTTTCCTTTGGTTAGGCATGAAAATTGTAAGATTATAAAATTCCTTTTCTAATCAGAACTAGTCAAGATGGTTTAATCCCATGGTTTAATCCCATGAGTCAGTTTTTGTCAGTGAGTTTTACTAAATCTGTAATTATTTGGACATTCAAGATATTATAGACATTATACATGTGATTTCTTTGGACAAAAAGGTCATTTTTATGTTTGGATAAAAATATCCCACCCTCAAGAAGATGTGATAGAATTATCCTGTCAGTCATGGGTATAGGCGTGCCCACCTCCCTCAGACATGACACATAGGAATTATCCCAATCTCGATCCCTGTTAGTAAACACTGGATAAAGTTGGTTAATGAATGTTATTTCATCCTAGCCTGATAAGTAAAGATTGCATTCTGATAAATGATAAAAAAACAAGTTGTGTTTTTAAGCTTCATAGTTCATACATTTGGAGATTATCATCTGTCATTTGTCTAGTTTATTGTTAGTTGTCTTTCAAGACCTTAATATCAAGTATAGCATCGTATAAGGATTACAAAATTCCTTGTTTGAAAATAGTTTCGTTTTGTATTTCAATAAATCGGCTAACAGTAGCCTAGAATAAGTATAACATCGTATTAAGTATTATGAAATTCCTTGTTTCAAAATAGTTTCGTTTTGTATTTCACTAAATACATGATTGGACTTGTATAAAACTTTGTGTAATAATATCCAAAAGCATAAACAAAAACCTCAACTAGAAGAATTTACTGCCATTTGATGAAGTTTAAGAATAAGACGCGCACTCTAGGTATATCCAATATAACTAGTGTATATCCCGTGCGATGCACGGAAGAGTTCATATTTTAAATATTTTTTAGACTTTATTTTAAATATAATTATTTCTATTTTTCACATCTCTTCTATTATGAAAATAAAATAAATACAATCAATGAAAAATATATAATATTAAATACTTTTCTTTATACAATATTTTTTATTTAAGGAATATTATTAAACCTTACGGTTTTGATTTGTTTTTTTAAATCAATAATCCAAAATATATGATTGTTAACGTACAAAAAATAATGGAAATAATCCAGACTTTAAAGTAAAGCTATTTTTTATTATTTTACAAATAAAAATATTCCAATTTTTTTTTACTTTCATAAAAAAATTTGGCAAGTTTGATAATGAGTTAAATCAAGTTATACAAATGATTAAATAGTTAAAATGTTATATTAATTATATTTTAAGAATTCCAATTATATAAAAATGGGTAAAAAATATTATACTAATTAGTTTGTTAGGATTGTGATTATATGAAAGTTAAAATAAAATGAAATGTAACAAAAAAATTTGTTCGTGGTTTTTTTCCTAAATGTTTGAATTTAAAAATCTAGTAACCAAATTTACATTATATCACGTAAGGAAAAAAATAAATAATAAATATTTATTAAAGAGATAAATCAATAATATTTATCACGTAGATAATAAATAATAAATATTTACATGTAAAAAAATAAATAATAATATATTTAAAAATATAAGTCAGAATTTCAAATAAAGTAAAAGGAGGGATAACTCATTTTTTAAAAAAAGTTTCTAAATATTTAATATATTGATAAGTATCTCCATAAGAATAATCATACCATTTTAATTTTAAAAAAATTGGCAAGTTTGTTAGAGAGATAAATCCGGTTAGACAAATGATTAATTTGTTAAGATATTATATTAATTGTATCATAAAAAATCGGTTAGATAATGTAGATAAAAAAATATAATACTAATTAGTTTGTTAGAAATGTGATAATGAAAACCAAGATAAAATGAAATTTACCCAAAAAAATTGTTTGGAATCTTTTCCTTTAAATGTTTGAATTTACAAATTTAATACCGAAATTCTATTATATCACATAAGGAAAAAATAAATAATAAACGTTTATTAATATATTAAAATATGTAATTTTGAATTTCATATAAAATAAAAGGTATGCTTATTCAAATTTATTTTTAAAATAAAAGTTATGATAAACATTTATTGATTCTCTTTCAAATATATTAATAAAATAAAAATACAAATCTAAACAAATTTTGAAACAACCAAAAAAATCGGATTGATTGGCATAAAAAAAGGAAGTGAAATCGGATTTGAATGCTAAAATCGGAACACCTTACCAAATTGAATGCTAAAAGATTCGATTTGATTGGTTACCTAATTGCATGGGCTGAAAAAATTCAAAAAAAATTTTTACGAATTGAAGAAGCGGGAAAAACACTATATTGAAGCGGGAAAACGAAATGATTATTTTCGGATTGTTCAAATAATTTTTCTTCTCCGTATTATATAGTAATAGATACTGTTTTTATATAGTTTGTAAAAATAATAATTAAATATGAGGGTTTTGTTCTTACTAGATAAAGAATATTATACAAGAAAAGTCTAAAGAAACTAAAGGTGAATAATTTAAATATTCAAATCAAAATATTGAATAAACCTACATAAGAGATTGACAGGCAAGAAAGAATCAGGAATTTTCCCTTTCCCTGCCATGAACACAAAGCATTTATAATCTTTACAACCCTCCCAAAAACCCTTTTAACATAACATAGACTTGCAAGAAAAGAACCCCAAGACCAATTATTAACCCTTATAAATTCCCTCTCAATCTGCAAACACACATTTATATCTTCATTCAAACATAAACAAGATTTCATATTTCTGACAGTTAAAACTTCGTCTCGTCGATTTTCACATAAATATATAATAATAATGGCTGGAGATCAGCAGCTAAAACCAGTTGCAGGGCTCCTTTTGTTCCTCAACTTTTGCATGTATGTCATAGTTTTGGGCATTGGTGGCTGGGCTTTGAACAGAGCTATTGATCATGGCTTCATTATAGGTATAAATTTTTTTTTTTTTTTTCTATCCTTAATAAACTATTGCAAACACCTCTCTATGGCTTCATTAGATTATGAAATTATGAAAGTAGCAATTTAGGTTCCACTGGAGTGACGTATAGTAATTAAATTCTCGTAATTTAATATTTTACTGCAATTTCAATAATTTGAGGACTGAAATAGCAACAAAATTATAAATTACAAGACTTAAAATTCCAAAATTACGTATTTGGGATGAAATTTTTTATTAGCAATTTACCGGTAATTTAAAATTCTGTTGCAATTTCAGTTTAAAATTACAGGATTTAAATTGCTATATATGATTCCACTGGGACCTAAATTCCTACCTTCATAATCTAATAGGATCATAATTGCATTCTTGCCTATTAAAACACGACTTCCTTAAATTGCTATATGTTACTCCAGTGGTACTTAAATGTTACCTTCATAATCTAACAAGACCAAAATTACATTATTGCCTACTATTTGGTATTAACCGAAAAGAAAACACGACATACTTAAATTGCTATGTGTCACTCCAGTGGCACCTAAATTGCTACATTCTTAATTTAATAGGACCGAAATTGCATTATTGCCTAATATTTCATATTAACCGGAAAAGAAAATATGACTCACTGTTTTCGAACAGGCCCTGGATTGGACTTACCGGCACATTTTTCGCCGATATATTTTCCGATGGGTAATGCAGCCACCGGATTCTTCGTTTTGTTTGCAATGATTGCTAGTGTGGTTGGGGTGGCCTCGGCAATTTCCGGTCTTAACCTTATCCGTTATTGGGATGCCGATAGCATGTCGGCTGCCGCCACTGCAGCCACCATTGCCTGGACTCTTACACTTCTTGCCATGGGGTAACTAACTACAATGAAATTACAAAATCACCCCTAAAATCTAGCCAAATTGCTTAAAAAACTCAAAAAGTATTTGTGCTTGTTTTGGTATAATTTTTACAGGTTTGCTTGCAAAGAGATTGAGCTGCATATCAGGAATGCCCGCTTGGTGAGTTGGGTGAATAGTGAATATTGATATTCTTGTTGTGAATAGAGTTGTTAAATGAAATGGTTTAGTTAATGAGCCAAGCTTGCATATCTGCATTATTGCTCGAAAGTAAGGATTTTGGTGTATTTTTCTACAGATCGGTTCATTAAGACTCGAGTTCGGCTTAGCTAGATAACAAGCTCGAGTCCGAACTCGAGTACCAGGAGCTTGAGCTCAGTTAGGCTACTTAAACTTTATTTTTGTTAAGTTATATTTTTGTTGTGTGTATTTACAGAGCCGTGGTTTTTATGTAATTTTTCATAGATCGACTCGTTAAGACTCAAGTTCGGCTTAGCTAGATAAAAGCTCGAACCCGGACTCCTTTATCAGGAGCTTGAGCTCAATTTGGCTACTTAACAAAATTTTTGTTGTGTTTATTTACAGAGAACAATGGAGGCATTTATGATCATACTTTCGGCTACTCAGCTCTTGTACATAGCCGCCATCCATGGAGCTGCATCCAGGAGGAGAACTTGAGCCAGAGAGAGAAAGAGAGAGAGAGAGAGAGAGAGAGAGAGAGATGTTTATTTTTCTTCTGTTTTCCTTCTTGTGATGTGTTTCTCCAAATTTCCGTTTAACATACATGTTTTTCTTTTTTCTTTTAACCTTTCAATGTTCTGTTCAATTTGTACCAAGAGCACAACCTATGATTTCAGTAAATTGAGATTTGCGCACAAATTCAAGAGTGACAAAATCCAATTGTCAGATTTACAATGTAATAATATGAATTTACTGTCAAAGCAAAACTCATGGTAAGAAACCATTATGGATTGACAAAGATAGGACTTTATAAAGTTGACACTTTAACAACAGTAACATGAAATTCAAACTAAAGGNAATTCTTTACGAAAAAGCCCAACCCAATTTCATATTTAACCAAAAAAAAAAAAAAAAAAAAAAAAAAAGAAAGAAAGGAGAAGAAGAAGAAAACAAACTTCAATCAATATAAAACTGTCCTCAACGAATCGGTACGTCGACACTCAAGAAGTCCATTTCCACTGCAAAATCATCAATTTAAGATTTTAAATTTCGTTACGATCCGATACCATAATCAAAATTCTGATATCAAAGATAAAACTATTTTATCTTCTTCTCAATTCTTTCGTATTGTATATTTTCGTACAGCATGTATAATGAGAGGAATTAAATCATTTCGATTTTCAAAAGTAAATATTGTCCTGAAATTTCCACGAAAAAAAATAAAAAAAAAACTTTCATCCGACTGAAAATAATAAGCATAATCATGAACAAAACTTTCAAACTCTGAAGAACTAACAAACTTTCCACTGTTATTCAGCAATGTTTATGATCCTACAAGTCATGCATTGCTCATAAAGAATTAGAATCACTGCAATTAAATATAAAAAACCCAACACGAAGACTGACAACTTCTCCAAAAAATGTCACCTAAATACAACCGAGACATGACAGAATACTGAAATCAATGAATTATCGAAATCATTTCATGAGTCTAGTTTTCATAAAGTAAGCGAAAGTGCAAGTATCCATTTCTTGTTTGGAGTGAGTATTTAGTTATTTACCTTTAAATTATCGAGCAGATCCAGTAAACACTTCAAACAACCCACAACAACTTTTCCACGATGTTCTTTGTGCAAGTCCTTCTGTATGTGGAGCATGGGCCAACAATGGCTACAAGATATTCACAAAAAAAGGAAATACGAATTCAGGATGCAGAATTATGTCAAAAACCAAAAAACTAACTGACTTTGAAAAATAAGCAAGCTATGTTTAGTAAAACTAGTTGATCAACTGATAAGCTAGCCTATATATAGCTTATAAGTGATTTTCAAGCTTATAGCTTATGACTTAGATATGAAAAACTAGCTTATATGATAAAAGTGTTTGGTAAACTAGCTGAAATAAAAATTTTAACGAGCTTATTTGAAAAGCTACCCAAAGAAGCTTATGAGATAAGGTCGAGCTTTTTTAAAAAGCTCGTCCCACTAAACGAAGATTATTTAAATACAGGAAGTTTATAAACTAACCAAATAAACCATAAGCACCAAACATAGCCATAAATGATACCTCAGAAACTCCCGAATCTTTCACAAGATCATCAGAAGCTATGGGTGCATTGTACGAAAGGCTCAAACGATCATCACTTTCTTGTGCTACACACTCTCTTGTATCAGACATTGCACCAACATTCTCGACAGAAGGAATAATAATTACCTCCTTCTCTAAAATGCCAACTTTATCTTCAACAAGACTCCGCTTTTCCAGCTCACCATCATTAATTTCAGGTTCGTCTATAGAAGGCGCTTTGGAGTTATTATCTTCAGAACTCGCATCGATTTTCACTTTCTCGCCCGACAAAGATGTATCCTCCGAGACAATATCAGAAGGGGCATTTTCGGCATTTTCTGATTTGCTGTTCTTGATTCCATTCGACTCGTCATCCGAGCTGCTAAGACTGCTCGAGCTTCGAGAAGGAGCTCCATCGTAAGACTTACTCGCAATCTCATCATGCTCGAAATTTTTGTCATTTTTATCAGATTCCTTTTCGATTGTGGATTCCCTTTCGACCGGAACAAAACCCTCCTCAGCCTCGGTTTTTTTTAGCGGCTCGTCAATAACATCATCATTGATATCTTCTTTTCCTACCAAAGGAGGATTTGAAATATTCTCTCTTTCTTCATCTTCCCCACTGGAATAATTATTTTGGCGGCTATGGTGGTCTTGCGAAGCAGGTGAGCTAACCTCACCGGCATCACTGTCCTTATCATCTTGGGGCTTCACATCAACACCATCACCTACCATATTTTCGATCGACTCAAAACAGTTCAAATCAAAATCAATAGAGAAAAACTAAAAAATAAACAGAGTAGAATCCCAAACTACTAAAATCCCAAAATAAATTATTTACTACTCCACAAACAAAAAAACCAAGCAACTACAGGAAAAAAAAACTAGCAAGAGCTTATAAAACCAAAACCCATGTGAGCGCCAGCAAAAAAGATCGATACTGATTTCTAAAATAAAGGAATCGACAAAGGCCCCCTTATGGCCAACTGAAAATTACAGTCATACAATCAAACAATCAGAAATTTGGGGTATGCCCACAAAGCCAAAACTGATGCAAAGGCTAATTGTAAAGTTTCCCCAAAGATGGAAGAATAATTGAGCGGCACATGGGCCAGCTTAAATCAAGAAATCAACTTTATATTTCAAAAAATTGAAAAAAATAAAAATAAAAAAAGATTAGAGCTTTTGTACAGATACCATGAGCTTCAGTAGAAACAGGAGAAGGGTTTGGGTTATTGTTGTTGTCGGTTTGATTTTCCTTCTTTTTCTTGGCAGCTTTTCGCTTCTTTGAGCCTGAAGGCATGGTAGATATTGAGGTGCTCTACAGCTATGGTGAGGAATTAGATCGTGGGCTGTCTACTCTTCAAAAAAATTCTTGATTCTCTCTCTACTCTCTCACTGTCTCTCTCTATCTAGCTTAGCTTCGCTGTTTTTTGTTGGCTAATGGCGATTTTTTTTTTTTTTCTTTTGGAAAAAAATGGATAGGAAAATGCTAGAGAAGAACACAGTCGTAGTGTTCATGTGGTATGGGGCCGGAGGTCTCTCTCTATGTCAACTTATTATTTAATAATAATTTAAATATATTTAAAAGTTTATGTCCTAAATTATTCAAACTCGAACTTTGACAATTAATTAAACGAATGAGCTCGAACATGTTTGTTTGCTCAAAAAATAAATAAATGTACACGAAATATGTTTGTTCGATCCCATTCGAACTTGTAAATAAAAAAAAAGTAAAATAAAAATATTTATATTTTTTAAACTTTTTATTAAAAATATTATGTAATGTACAAAAAAAGAAAACAAAATTATAATAAAATTAATTATTAAACATTCACGAACGAGTTCGTGTTCGTTCGATAAGTATACGAGCCTATTTTTGTTCGATCTTTGCTCGATTAACAAACGAACGAGCTCTTGTCGAACACAAATGAGCTCAAACGAACAATTATTAGCGAATGTTCGAGTCGTTAACAACTCTAAATAATTGAAATGTTATGATTTAACTTTATCTTTTTTTTTGTACAAATTTAACTTTGTCTTTTATGTTTGGTAAGCTAAATAAGCTCCCTGTATTCAAATAAGTCTCGTTTGGTATGACGAATTTTTTTAAAAAGCTCGAGCTTATCGCATAAGCTATTTTATGTGGTTTTTCAAATAAGCTAGTTGAATTTTTTATTTCAGCTAGCTTATCAGCTAATTTTACCAAACACTTTTATCATATAAGTTAACTTTTCAGCTATAAGTCATAAGCTATAAGCTCTAAGCTCAAAAATTACATATAAGTTATAAGCTAGTTTATCAGTTATCAGCTAAATATTTAAAAATATGTGTCAATATAATAGCATAAATAAATGTTTTTTTTTTTTTGGTACAAGGAGAGAGGCCAAAGCCTAGATATTTAGGTCGCACACATTGCGCGAGTAAGAAACGCCAATAACATCATGATGTAACCACGGCCGAACCCCATCGGGTGGCACAATAAAGTGTCGGTATCCCACCAACCCCTCCGCTGCGAAGGAGGCCAAATAATCGGCCGCAAAATTCGCCTCACGGAACACGTGTTTCACCTTAACCTGCCAAGGTCGGCTCAAGAGGTCTTTGATCCCCAAAATCAAGCTCGTATGCACTCCCAGCACCTCACCGATAGACTCCGAGAAACTCACAACACTTGCATTATCAACCTCTGCCTCCACTTGACGAAAACCCAAGTCCCACGCTAAGCAAAGGCCCCGAAAAAGTATAATATTTCATAAAATAAATACGCATTGTTGTTAAAGAAAAATGCAACTTCTCAATTAGTCAACTATTAAACCGCGTCATAGAAAAAATTGTAAAGTTAAAAATACCCTGGACACTCTGCTGTACATTTATTATCATATTGAGGGTCATATTGAGGGCCGCGGGTCTATTTTATAAAATAGAGAAAAATATGTTTTTTCCTATACATAGTCNTTCTATTCATAATGCAATACAGTATTTGTACTAAAATTAGTATGACACAAAACAACCCCGCCCATCCATTTTAAAAATTTGAAATCATTAGTGTACAACTTTTAGATTTGAAAAAGAATGTAGCAAAAGGCACATTCATAATAATTGACTATAGATAGGTAAAATAAAACATGAATATACAAATGAAAGTGCTGACCGATATAATAATGAGCTTACTACGATCCAAATGGACCATAACCAAGAATCAGCTACGGTTTTATTTTTTCAAGTAGTTTCTTAATAAAATGGCCTCTATATTTTCATTTCGGGTTTATTACACCAGATTCTCCTGTATTATATTAAATGTGCGCGTTTTCTTCTTGTTGCGTCAAACCTCCTTGTATTAAGTATTGGCCAGCTGACGCTCTCCAACTTGTGTCTGTGTGATAACACCGTTACATATTTACCAAACTTCCCGTTATGTCCTGAGTTGGAGAACCGGTTTCTCGTCAATTTTTCTCTCCTTCTCCAAAGGGTGAAAACCCTAATTTAAAAAAAAAAAAAGAAGAAAAAAATCAAATCTAAGTTCTCCTTCTATGCGTATGGGCTATGGTTGAAGAGGAGTTCTCCAAAGAATGTGCGACTCCATCCGTCGCTGCCCAGGAATTCTCCCTCGATCTGTATAGCGGCAGGGCCCTCATTGGGGACGGTAGAAACCTCGTTGCCTAGGTCGTCGGCGGCGGTGATGAACCTGAGGGAGCCCAGGGTCTCCTCGATCGAGACGTCGGCATCAGAACGGAAGGGGAGCTCCAGCACCTTCGATAAGGCCCTGCGGTGGAGATGGAGGCGAGCATCATGGACGGTCGTGGCCGGCGATGCGGCGTCGTCTCCGGCATCACCACCGTGAAAAACCCCATATCCCCGGCTCGCCTCGTCATGGACAAATCCCTGCATTCCTAATTCTCTTTTTCCGGCGGCGAGAAGATTCCAAGCAATAGGTCTCTTCCTATTCAGATCCGAGAGCCAAAAAAGAGAAAGAGAAGACACTTCTCTTGCCGCCACTGCCTACTGGAAATGCAATTGAAATTTGGGGGTGGAACTTTAGATTTTGTTCTGTAAGTGATCGATTCTGTTTCAGTCTAGCAGGGAGGTCTCAATATTCATTACGAGCTCGTTACTCTGAAAGTACAGACCATATTTCTTAAATTGTTGTAATGGGTCTTTCCTTCCTGTTCTAAGGTCTAATGATCGGAAGGGCTAAGGACTAGTCGGTGGAGTTTCTCTTGAGTGTTGTTTTGCTTTTTCTATAAACATTAAGATATTTGAATGAAATTTGGGGGTGGGACCTGACATCCCGACGGTTCAGTAGACGAGGGGGGTGATGAACTCGGCGATGAGGGCTCGGTAGAAGGACCGGAGCTTGAGCTCGGCGACATCGAGCAGGAGATACGGTTTTAAATTTTTGTTCATTTTTTATTTTTTTATTTTTATTATTATTTGAGGTTGAAGATGAACTAAGGATATTTTTGAATTTTTGTTCATTTTTTTTCAATGGACAAAATAGTAAATTTTAATTTTAAAATAAAAAACATAAGATAAAAATGAATAACGGTTGCAATGCGGGCATGTGTATCGCACGCGCCGTTATGTTGGACGGAGAGGGGGGTATCGTGCTATCATTAGTTAAATACAATGGGGTTTGACGCAATTTTTAAAATAGCAGGGGAAAACGTGCAGATCTATATATATATATATATAAAGAGGTTGTTGGAAAAATACATTAATAGAAAGTTTGACCAAATAAATATAATGTTTGAATGGAAAGTTTGAAAAAATGCATGTGAACTAATTTGGAGATTCTTATGGCAAAATTTTAATCCCCTTTTTTTCGTATCATATTTTATTTTTTTTACCAAAATTTAAATCTTATATTTTTTGGTAACAAAGTTAGAGATTCTTATACAAAAAATGTGTCAATTATTTATGAAAACAATTCCAAATACAAATTAACTTAAAAACCATATAAATTGGATACAAATTTAGGAAACAAATAGTTGTATAATTCTTAACCAATTCTTCCAATCGTATTGAATAATTTTTTCTTTCAAAAAAAAGTGTGTAAATTGGATAAAACCACGTGCAATTTTTATTTTAAAATAAAACTGATATTTGGACGGGATGTATATTGAAAATTGTGTCCACATTTTTTGGTGACAAAAACGGTTCATCTTCGATATTTAAAGTCACCTTATACAATTATTTAGGAAAAATTGTGAACTTTTCAAAATTTAAATGCATCTATTTTTTTGGAGTTCTTATGTTTTTCTTAACCATGTTTTACCGAGATTTTAGTAAGTTCATATCATTTTTTTTGGTTAAGTTCATATCATTTTCTTTAGGAAAGAGACAGTTGCATAAACATTAACAAATTGTTTCAATTTTTATTCAAATTATTTTCAATTCAATTTGTTTGGTAAAAAAATTGGTGCAGTATTAGGAAAATTCGATTGCATTTTAAGGAAAAATTGATGATTTTTTTGTTTAGTTTAAAAAAATATTCGGATCAATTTGTTTGATAAAAAATTATTGGTGGGAAAATCGGTTTTATTTTCAGGAGTATTAATGATTGTTTTTAATTTTTCTTAATTGAAATTTAGAATTACATTTAAAATAAATAATGGGTGAAAATCCCTAAAAATTTCTACTTATTTTTCTACTATAATTAGTTTAATTAATAAGATCCTTTAGTTTTTTTAAAAATTGTTAACTAATAACTAATAATATATAATTTTAGATAATTCGAACACCTATGTAGTATTTTACGTGTACCAATAATGTTGTACATAAGGAAGTGTTTAATTACATATAAATTTTCATTTTCATGATATTTTTAATGCCATGAGACAATTTAAATACAAAAAAAAAAACCTTTTAAAAAACAAATAGGTAATAAATGCTCCCGTGCATCGCACGGGTACCGTACTAGTTTTATATAATACAAGGAGGGTATTGTATATTTTACTTTTTTCATTTCTTACATTATGAACATGTATTTTTGATTAAAAAAATATGAGGTGTGGATATACTTAATTATTATGCACTCCCACAAGCTAAAGGAAATTCATAAATCATTTCAATTAAAGAAAAATAAAATGGGAACAATTATATCTCTTTTTCCTCCTTGAAAGTGGAGAGTAATTTTTTCAATTTCGTAGAAAGGGAGAAAATCATTAGTTTTTAGTCGAGCTTTTAAACGAAACGAGCTGCTTGAAGGTTCTGCTCGTTTATTCTCGAGTTGAGTTTGTTCAAGGCTCATTTAATTGTTAAGGCTTGTTAAGGTTTGATAAATATGGGTTTTTATATATTTTTAACAAGTCGAGCTCAAAATTGTTTATTGGTTCAATAAAAGTTCCAATATCAAAGCTCGAGTTCAACTCAGCTTGTTTACAACACTGATTCTTAGTCGTGGATGTTTAACAATGTCATACTTTCTAATTATCTCTAGTCATCTTGTAATCTGTACTCTAGGGAGTGAAATTTCATATAAGTTGCAAAAAAA
>BKCP01002558.1:969305-981155 GCA_008636005.1 Striga asiatica
TTTGCAGATGAGAGAGAGAGAGAGGAGGGAGAGAGAGAGAGAGAGAGAGAGAGAGATAGAGAGAGAGAACAGAAAACTGAGGAAGAAAGGAAGCTGATCTAAGACTTTTCCCCAAAATTTTCCATTTTCTTGCTTACAACAGATCTTTGCTTTTATCAAAACCCCATAAACCAAAATTATAAAGTGAAGGAAAAAAACAAACTTGACAACAAATGAAGAAAACATATATTTTCAAAAACTAAATCTATACAAGAAAAAATCTTCCCTAAAAGGCTAAATTTTATACCTTTCTTACTCATTTCACCACACATTTTACCTATAAACACACACTCAAACCAGAACTAAAAAAAAAATATCAACAAAAGAGAGAGAAAAAAAAATACACATGAAAATCCCCCAAGAAATTAATCTTTACTGAACTTCTTCTAATTTTATTATATTAATAAAACAAAGAAGGTATATATAAACTATAATCATGACCTGTTGTTTGCATACTCATAGAGACGGCCTCTTGTAGAGAAGACAATCAAAGCCACCTCAGCATCACAAAGCACAGACAGCTCATAAGCTTTCTTGAGTAGCCCATTGCGCCTCTTGCAAAAGGTCACTTGCCGATTAGTCGTGTTCTCGATCCTCTTGATCTCGATTTTTCCCCGCCCGTTTTTTCGATCACTCGGAAACTCCATTTCTTCACCTGAAAAATTCATATATTAATTCTATAGATGCACAGACACACACAAACAATCAAAACAACATAAAGCATATTATAAAAAATATTCATGTTTATCATTTTTTTTTTAGTTTTTCTTTTCTTTTTTGGTGAATTTGATAGGTGTATGGAGAGATCATACTAGAAATAAAAAGGGTTTATCAAGATTTTTTTATTTTTTTAGGGGAAAAAAAAAAAAGAAAATTTGTGGATGTTGAAAAGGGTAATCAAGAAAATTGGGAACTTAATAGAAATTTTGGAAGAATTTGGATAGGAAATAATATGAGATTATATCAAGTTTTTGTAGTGTTACTAACCTGGTAAGGAAATTAAGACAAGCTTAAGATTTTTTATTTTTTTTTTCTTTTTTCTTTTTTCTGTTTGTTTCACAAATGTGCAAAGGGCAGGGGGATGGAGGAGAATTCCACTTGTGGTTGTCTATATATATATATATATGAAAGTAATCAAGATAGATTTTTTATTATTATTATTTTAGTTTTTAAAAATTAAATTTTCTGTTTATTATAATTTTGAAGTCAGGTATGATTTAATTGTTGTCATCATATTTGTTTATGGGCATTATTATCATGAAATGAAGGGATATACTTAATGCCATTTCATATGGACAAATAAGTTGAAGTTACCTACTTTGAGACGACTAATGCCACATTATATTAGACCTAGCTTCAAATTACTTGTTTAATTATAATTATTATATTGGTATGGATTGAAACATCAAATTGTTGTCGTTTCTACAATTTACCTAACAAATTATATTTTTAAATATAATTTTAAGTATATTTTAGTATAAATAGAAATACATATTTAAATATTTTAGATATGTGTAAATTATTATATGACACTAGTTATAAGGCATTTACATGCTTTGAATTATCTAAATATTTAGTTAGTAATATATTTTTTGTACTGTTAAATATGTGAGAGTAGATTAATAATAAAATTTAAGAGGAATTACAATACAGTAATAATGATTTTTATAGATTAATTAGGTTGATATGAATAAGGAGAAAAAGTACGAACGAAAAAATATTCCACGAATTTTGTTTTAGAATTACCAATCTTTGGTCATCGATTGACAAGAGCATGTAAGGAATAAGAATATTACTAATGCTAGAAAAGACTCACATAAGATTGTCAAATGTCATGAAGAGTGGGCATATAACATCACTTATCAATCCACTCCTATACCATGGAAAACAAAAACTTAGCTAGGTTCCTAATATCTCCATACTATTGAGTAGCAATTTTAATTTAAATATTTGAATTTGATGTGCTCTTCGAATTTGGACCGGATTCTCTTTCGTTCTTTCTTCACAAACTAAGAACTCGAACTCCAGTGATCTATAAATTAAGATGAGAGGTGAATTGAACGCTCTCGTATCCAGGAATTTCGTATATGCAGGAATTTACCGTCATAGTAGGTGACTTAGAGGACTTAGATTGTGCTCGCTATTTGATTACACTTAATTCTCTAAAAAAAAAACTCGAATAATAGTATAGTAGATATTCACGCAAAAACATCTCTTTCGCCAACACTGAATTAGCTAGCTCAATCGTAGATTCTCGGACTTTATAGATCGAAACATTGAGTGAATCATACGACCTCTAAGGTGTTCAAACCGAGTGATCATGTGGCTTTGGATTATACCTCGTTATTCACATTCAAAAACTATGATACATTTTTAACAGAAAAATGCATACTTATGTATGCAATATCATACTTTTATTTATGCCATTTTTTAGACTATGACGTTAAGATTTGAAAATATCTATATGTACATACGAGTTTCTAATCAATAGGCCAGTCTAACAGCAAATTTAGGGTATACTTGGATATAAGAATTTCATCTCATACTCAATTCAACTCAAAATCTAACTAAATTTTAACTCAACCATACTATCTTCAATGTTATCAATAAAATTAAAATATCAATTAATCATTCTTACACATCACATCAATTTTAATTCACTATTCATTCTACTCACATAATTTTAACTAACAATCACTTCACATCATCTATCTTACACTTTTACATCAAATCAACTTTAACTACTATTTTCTAAATATTAATTTGATATAATCTCAAAATTTCACTAATAACTAATCATATAATATTTTTTAAATTAACTTTGATTAACTAAAAAAAATTATTGTAAGCGGAATTTCTTGTATCAAGCACGCCGTTAGTTTTTCATCAAGGCATGTCAAAAAGTTTTGATGTTAAGAATGGGGCATTCAGCATTGGCCAATTGTCTAGAAAGTTGGGTTAAGTCTACACCCATCAAAGGGGCCCTGCTATGAGGCTATGCCAACTCATGCCCTGACAAGTAATTTATCATCTTTATAGTCATATAGACGGTTAGAAAAATATAGAGAAAAAGTTTTTATGCACATTTTTGAACACTTTTTACAAAAATAATAATAAATAAAAAAAAAAATGAAGGGGCGTGTATACTGTGTCAAGCTCAAGTCCAAAGGCTTATATAAATAGAAATTGCAATTTTTGTCCCTTAAGTTCGGACTAGTTACACTTTTATAATTTTTGGGTTTCTAACTTAGTGAACTAATTAGTTGTTATTTTGACATTTTGGTTCGATCTTGGTTATTATTACTTCAATATACATGTGTATATATATATATATCTTTGTCTTGTTTGTTTTCCTAAAAATGAATTGCATATATATTTCTATTTTTAACAGTCATTTAACTGATAAAAATAAAGATTTACCCGAAAGTGCCACTAATTAAAAATTTAAAAGAAAAAAAAAACAATCAGACTTAAGTTAGGTAGACAAAGGGCTTTGATTCATAATAGGCCATGTCTAATTGATAGTGATGGCAAATCGATAGAGTTCATATGAAGTGTTTACAACTTTTCTACTAGCTATCATCTTTGCCAATCACATGTCAAAATATGAGTGATTTATTTATTTATATAGGAGTTGTAGACTTTATACAAAAATTGAAAACTAAATATGTTTGTGATGTAACTTATACGTTCGAAATTAACAGCTATCAAATAACTTTTCAGCTAAATTTAATGAGTATAACTATAAGTTTTAATTAACTTATTGCTATCAACTAGATTTTCAAGTAAACTAGTACGAATCCCGTGCGATGCACGGGTAAAAGATATTCATTAGTATTTATAAATTAAAAATGATTATTAAATAATATTTACAAATTAAAAATATTGAATCAATATGTAATGTATTTACTTATATTAATTTATTGAAAATGTTATATGAATTTTTTATCATGCAAAATTACATAAAACATGTCAATTTAATTAGTATATAACCCGTATGGTGCACCTAACTGATAATAAATTACATTATATTTATTTCAAAATAAGTGTCATTTTAAAATATATATTCAGAAATTCGATTGGACTACAATGTCATTACATAAAATAATTCCTTTGGTAAAATTTTATCATCTATATATATATAATTACTAGCTAATAGCATTTAAGAAAACCTATTTAATAAAACCTCTAAAATTTTCCCTCCATTTTCGGTTACAAAATTTATCATTAATGTTTTTTACTTCTCACATTAATACATCCTATTGAGTGTAATCATGTATTTTTCTATTATATTATATAATAACTAATGCTAATATCAACTAATAATAACTCACAATAAATATAAATTGCATAATTATAAACAATTGTTTCAAGTTATTTATTTTAACATCAATATTATCCTTTTCTTTTGTATCTCATGAAAAACTTTCTTTAAAAACAATTAATAAATTATTTTAATAGCATAGTCAAACAACTTTAGAATCTTATAAAAAATTATTTTTGTAATAATAATAATAATAATAATAATAATAATAATAATAATAATAACAATAATAATTATAATAATCAAACTGCTATTATCAAATGATAATAAACAATTTTTCAAAATAATGAACAATCATTAATTTATTTTTCCTAATGATTAAATTTAAAAAATGTAATATTTTCATTATCTAAAATTTTAATATTAAATTCTCAAATATTACTTATAGTATTTTATGTACATCTGTGCATGTGCACAGGATATTTACTAGTATATTTAAAAATCTATGTGAATAATAAATACAATTATAAAACTTATAGTGTTCATTAATTAAAATGAATTTAATTTTGTGTAAACTATCAAAATAAAAAAATTTAAGTTGTTAAGTAATTTATTAAACTATAATTAATTGACTATTGCATTTATGCCTAAGTTATTATTAACACGTAAGTTATGAATAATTATTTATTTGACTTTTAAATTTGAAACCCAAATTTGAACTATACGATAAATTTCCATGTATATATATATATATATATATATGTGTGTGTGTGTGTGTGTGTGTGTGTGTATATTCCCTTATATACAATATTATCTCACAGTTTTCTAGAGTTGTTGTCGGTTAATTTTTAAATTTTATTAACCAATATTTGTTCAAAGATGTTTATGATTTTCAAGAGGACTACATACATTTTGTCAAATTATCATTAATATTTTATGGCAAGTTATTATAGAAAATGCTAAAATTTGAGAAACATATTACCTTGATTTTATAACAAAACAACCTAAAATTCGACTTTCATACCCATAAAATTTAATACCTCATAATAACAAAAATATCATTTTTCAATATCTTTTTGTTCGAAAAAGATACATTTATCCTTTAAAAGAGTTGGATTGCGTAGAGTTTTCATGGTGTTTTGCCTGATGAGTCCTCATGATTTCTTGTCAATACAGATTATCTATTTGTTCTTTATGTTTTGCTTGATTTTTTTATGAGTGGGATACAATAACAACTCAGAGTGTGTATGTTATTTTTATAGGCAAATTGAGTGTTAATTTAATAGGTGAAAAAAATATCTCGATATTAGATGATTAGAGTGTTAGAATGATATTATCTAAATATTTGAAATGATACTAGCGTACATTATGAAAATTTAGAATAATTTGATATTATCCATCAAATTAAACAAAAATTATATTTGGTAATATCTTTCTATTTTAGTATAAGAAAATAAATGGCCTCACTTATGCTTTTTTTTTCTTGGGTTGCGATATTAATACATAAGTTTAGCCATTTCAAAATCTTTTTAAATTAATAGTTTGGTTATCCACAGATTTATCAAATAAGTGTTTGGTGAAGATTTATCAAAATCTTTTTAGATTAGTAGTTAGTTATCCACAGATTCCATCATGAGTTATCCATAGATTATTGTTCAAATATTATCTCTACACCATTAATTTTGAATTCAAACTGTGATTTTTTCAGTAAAAAAAAACTACACCATTATTGTTTTTAAGCTTTCTATAAATAGAATGTCAAAGGTATTATTTATTTGGTCAAAAAAAGTTTCCAAAAAAAATTTAACCAACAACGTTTTTATATATAGATAGATTTACCAAATACAGGTAAATTCTATCCTACCCCATGGGGTAGTGCCCCCATGAGGTTTTGGCCACAAATTTACACACAATCACACGGCCAAAAACTCCATGAGGGCACTACCCACATGGGTAGGATAGAATTTTCCCCAAATACATTTATATTCCTAAAAGGTTCTAGTGATCACATAGAATTTCCAAACAGGCTAATTTCATGGGAGATTTCTTATTATGATTTTATTTAGGAAAATTAGAAATAAAATATCAAACCATCTTTGGACAAGTCACTTTATAGATGTTGATCTCACACTCAAGAAAGTAGTAAAATAATAATAATAATTATGAGGACCAATATTCTTCTTTAGATGGGCTCCACCAAGGGCAAAAATCTGGGATTTGTTGTTTATTTCAGGTTTACTTTGATGTTGAAATTTGCTGAGTTTGAATGCACAAAACCTTATTCCAATTATCATAACCCCTACAAAATTCTTTCTCATTTCCAGCTTAAAAATATTTACTATTTCCTGTCGAATAACTGATTTGGCATGGGATTATCACCAACAACAATGGAATATTGGATTAATTTGGGATATTTTATAGTTATTTCTACCTTTAACAAATCAATTTATCTGCTTATTTTTTATAATTTACTCTTTTGGTCACCTGAAAATTCATCCACTAGGCTTTTGAAGTAATATGGCCAATATATAAAAGCAAAATATTTAGGTGGTGCTNAAAATACAATTGCAAATCTTTTGCCGTTTAGATGCAAACATCTTTTTTCAGACTATTACGGGTCCAATACCGAAATCATGATAAATATTGTTATATCTACATGAATGGTGCTGCAAAAAGGAGTTTTCATCATCAATCACACTTGACTTTTGTATTCCACTAATTATGCCCCAAATTTTTACTTATTACAAATTGGCTCCTCACCACTGTTCTAGCCTCTAGGCTCAGCTTAGAGTTGAAAACAAGTCGAACGCTCAGCTCGAGCTCTCCCACCTTGTACTTTGTAAGCTCGATTGTTAGATAAGTTGCTCGATTTTATGCATAATACCCCTAATTCAAGTTTAATTTAGCCTAAAATAGAATGAAATTCTCCTCAAAATTCGAGTCGATCCCAAGTATTTGTAATATTGTTAAATTGAGTCGAGGCTTAACGAGCTTGGCTCGTCAAGCTCAAGCTTAAAAAAAAAAAATCAAGCTCGACTCGACATGCTCAACTCGTTTTATTTGCAGCCCTACTCCAGTAATTACTGAAATATTTACTAAATATTCTAAAACACGAACAAGTAATCGATTCGGACCGTCCATCGTCGGTTCAACTTGATCACCACATCAATTAATGAATCTAATAATTCATTTCAAAAATTGTAAATTATATAATATAAACTATTTCTATCTTGTGAATGTACATAGGAATAACAAAAATAAATAATTTATGTGTAAATTTTATACTTTAAAGTCTTAATGATATTGTATCTTATCATAAAAATTAACCACATATATATATATATAATTGTATTATGAAAATAAAAGTATTCAAAGAAACTAAAAAAATATTTGATCAAGTAGAATTGAGTTGACCCAACTGGGTCAATATACCGGGTTGACTTGTCCCAAGGACCCACCAAAATCAATCCCAAGTTGACCCGCTGAGCCAGATCGGGTCAAAAGCGTCTACAGATGATTTTAGTTGAAAATTGATCTCAGGATCAAATAAACCAATCGATATAATACGAACATGCTTATGGAATTTTAGAAGTCCAGTAAACTATTCAAAGTTAATATGGACAAAAATCAAATTTATATCATTTATAATTTTCAGATGCATAGCTGGAAACAGTATGAAATTAATTAAATTCTATGTTATGAGATTCAAAACAAAATCTCGGTCCAACAATCATCTTATTCTTTTTCATAAACAGCACACAAATATTTGTACAAATCGTAAGTACAAATATTCATCACAAACAGCAAAAAGCAATTTCTGTAAAAGAGGAATTCATGCACACTTGAGCCACCAGCAAAAGAGAACAGTGTAACTAATTAATTTACTTCAGTTTCTTCCTAACGGACGAGAAGAATGAGTTCCACTACCTATACTCGAATTATCTTTGCTCCAGTCCGTATTTTGAAAGCATTGCAATGGCTTCATTACCTGTCGACAAAAAAGGTCATTCAAACTCAGTTGTATGAAATTTACCCGAAAGCATTCACTGAATTTCAGAAAAAAAAAAAAAAAAGATCTATCTTTCGTAAATAAAGAAAATACCCCCATTTGAAGATGTATTTAGTAACTGGAAGCAGTGGTATATGAGATATTAAAATAAAGACTCGGGTTTTTTTGCAATAATTTAACCGAACGACAAAAGAACCTTCCAGCGCCTTCTATGGCCAAATCTGTTGTAGATGGCCTTCAAACGAGGAATAATTTTCTTAAATGTGGGCCGGTCGGCTGGGTTCTCACTCCAACACTCCTCAATCAACCTGTAAGAAAAAAAAAAAGAAAAAGAAAAAACACTCATGCGGGTTAGTCAAATGCTCTGCAAAAACAAAGATAAACGAGACTACAAATGACAAAAATGTATGAAAATATTGAAACTTACTGTTTTAAACCATGTGCATAAAATTTCGTGGAGGCCCTGAATGGGGGACGCTCGTTTGCAGCAAACAATTTGGGCACATCTTGATCGTGCTTTGAATAGAATGGTGGGCATCCTTCAATCATCTAGTTTAGTACAAGAGAAAACAAAAATCAAAATAAAAAATTTCCTTCTGAAAATATATAGACTTATAGCAATTTTATCCATTTCAACTAAACTGATACGAAAAAAATGAGAAATTCCATCTAATTCAAGACCTCTTGCAAAATTAATGCAAATGAGAATACATCCACTTTAGTGTCGTACTCTTCATTTCTGAAAACTTCGGGAGCCACATAACGACCTATCATAAGCACATTATATACAGACAATAGATACGCCGTCAAAATCACATACACACAGCAAAAAAAAGAAAATTTAAATTAAAAATAAAAAAATAAAAACAGCAACTCACAAGATGTATCATGACAAGTAAGAGGTTTTTCTTCTTTTACTCTATTGGCAACTTTGAGAAGCTTGCTCATTCCAAAATCTGCAACTTTTAGATGTCCAGAGTCATCCCGCAGGATATTCCTGTCAATATTACTCAAACATTTAGAACAATTGCTGTAAAGAAATTCATACAGGGCNAAACAAACAAAACAAAACAATTTTTCGAGATAAATTTCAGTACAAGTAACAGATTAATTGCTAAAGTAACATATATCACAAACAAAATATGTTGGCTATTTCAAATTATGGCCTACTTTCTCTTGAGTGTAAGAATCAAACAAGAAAGTTAACTTTTCTTCCATTGCGTATATGACGAACCTGGCAATATCCATTGCGAATCTGAGAGCTGTTGCTGGTTTAAGTGCACCTTTTGTCTTCAAATATTCACGAAGATCGCCCTTTAAACGCATCAAACATATAGTACCACTTATTAAAAAATAATACAGCACGTTACTTTCTAGAAAAGGAACAGATCCATAAATCAAGCAGAACTAACTGCTATGTAGCATGCAATGGTATTGTATAACTATTTATAAACAGAACAGCTTCCTTATGAATGCATACCTTTGGTAAATACTCTGTAACGATCATCATTGGACTGCTTTGAGTTACAGCACCAAGAAATTGAACAACATTTGGATGTCTTATCTTCTGAAGCAAAGAAAGCTCGTCCCTGAACGAATTCCTGCAAAAACCGGATACTTTAGACCGCAAAAATTTTGTAAACAATACAATGTCACATATATAAAAGACTTACACTTTATCCTCATCAGCAATTCCTTCCCAGAATATTTTCACGGCAACTTGAGTTCCACGCCACAAAGCAACTCTATAGGTTCCCTGTTAAATAATAATCGCCCACCATCAACAAATATATTTAATTGCATCAACTATATAAAATAAACGTCTCAGCCAGTTTTTATACAGTTCAGTATGGAAAACAAAGTTTAATTATATTATTCCAAATTGTATGAGTTACACGATCAACGGTGTGAATCTTAAATCTATATGCTTCTCTTGATCTGCTTATCATTACAAGACAAGTAAAAACATATAACATGAGGAAGGAAAGGGAATATGAACATGATAGATAATATTAATTTGCCTGCAGTTAAAACTAAATGAATCATTCTCACATCCCTCAAAAACTATACTTACCATTCAAAAATTGATTCGACGAAAATAACTAGTGACAACTAGTTACCTTGGAGATCTCAACACTGTTGGTAAAATCAAGTTCTTCTGGATCAATTTCGTACTCAGGTACTTGACGAGCGTTTTGGACATGCATAGGAGCCATCTAACGAAAAACAAAAACCGTTCAGATTAAAATTTAAAGCCCTCCAAGATGAAAATGACAAATAACATAAAGAAGAGACTTTAATCTATGGGTAAACAAAAGACATACCAAGTGCTTTGCACCATATTTCTCCAACAATTTGATCACACCGTGATTTTTATAATGCAAGGCATCTGCAAGAGGCTATATAAGGAAAAAAAAAATATCACACAGCAAGAAAGGGGAACTGGCTTCTACATTTGGGATTGAAATTAATTGAACAGCATAAATCATCAATAGATACTAGTAAAGCATTCAGAAAACAACTTCTTGTTTAAATACAAAATAACCCATCTTTAAGGAACAAAACAAGTAAACAGAAGGTAAGATAAACTACAACAACTGACTAAAGACAACTACTTTATCAAGATTAAGGTTATATACCGTGCTTCCCCACCGATCTCTCGAGTCCACCTCAGCTCCATGGTCGAGCAAGAGCTGTGCCACGTCATCATATCCCTGGCAGGCGGCCACGTGGAGAGCAGTCCGGTGATCAATATCCCGGAAATTGACATCACCACCGGAGGCCAAAAGCTCTTTGATGCCGTCAGAATCACCGGCATTGACCAGATACATCAGCTTCAACCCTGGGTCGATGTCGATGACGTCATCCTCTTCGTGTTCTCCTTCCAGGTCGTCGAGGTCCTCGTATTCCTTGTGGGGCGCCATTGAAGACTGCTTCCACAGAGTAGAACTTAAAGGGTTTTCGGATTCCATGGGAAATTTTCAGATAGCTTCTCAACTTGCCAACAATTGTGCACGCAATTTCTTGAAGAAAAACTCTTGAGAATCAAGAACCTGGATTTCTTCCAACCCAGATTCTTGATTCAATTATGGCGAAACGAGAATTCGAATTGAAGACCAATTGAAGGGCTAAAATCAAAGGGGGGAGTAAAATCAAAAGCCTGTAACAAACAATAATAATCCGGAATACTCGAGCACCTGTCAAGAAAATGAGTTGGAACGCTAGATTCTCGAAAGGCTACGAGTTGAAAATCCCAGAACAAATTCACGACCAGCTACCAAAACTAGATTGTGGGGACGAAATACAGAGGGAAATTGAGAGGACCCAAAAAATGCGGAAAAATCAAGCAAGATTCAATGTCGACACAGTTGAATAGAAAGAAAAGTGATGTCACAAGGGAGGAGAAAAGCGCGTGAATGACTGAATGGCTAAAGCGTGGTTGTGAAGATTCGACTTTTATGAATTATAACTACCACATTTCAGCGCTTTAATTTTTTTGCAGATGGAAAATTTAAATAAAAAAATCAAAATCATTTTA
>BKCP01002558.1:1003710-1014305 GCA_008636005.1 Striga asiatica
CAGAAAAAGATAATTTTTTTTAGATAATTACAGAAAATATGATTTATGATGGTTGTTTATACTTTATACAACATCCAAAACTACCTGTCCCATAACTGACTGAGATCAGCTTCCCTTCATGATACATTATTCTCTCACGGTACTAATCGGAATCTTTTCAAGCATTTGCAGCCATATCTCCTCAGTTTTGCTGTTTCCATTAATGACGGTACCATTTGACTTTTCAGCATTGCTTTTCCTCGGTTTTCTCAACGGACTGTGGTGAAAGCTAGTGTACTGTTGCTCGGGAGCCAACTGTAGAAGAGCAGCAGTTAGCCAAGTTAATCGGTCATTTGATACCCTTAGCTGCTTTTCGGCTTCTGATAGAGTCTTTAAGGCCTGGCGAAGTTTTTCCATTTCTTCTTTTGACACTGTAGATTATATGCACTTTGGTCCATCAATACGAAGAAATGGATTTTAATGAATGATATTCGTTCTCATTTTTCTCACAATTTATGAAAAAAAAAGATAAAACACAATGCTAACTAACTCTCCGGTTTATAAGTTATAACCACATTTACACCAATTCAAATGCTTAATCAAGTACACTGAAAAGTGAGTAGATACAAACTTTAACTAACGGAATGGGGTAAGCACGCTATAAAGGAAACATACAATACATTACAACAAAACAAAAATGTCAGAAGTTAGTTGGATAATGTAAAAAAGATCAAACGGGTTTTGAGATGGTGAAAACTTACGTGCATTATGCCGGAAGAATTTCCTTCTAGATCCTTCTTTCATGAAATCATAGCTTCCCGCCAGAATATCAGTTATAACAGTTGCAAGCTGTGACATTAATGTCAACGGCTCGACCCCAGATTCCATGATATCTCTCAGATTCTTTACAATATTAACTGTGTCGGCAGATAACGCTAAATCGAGTAGGTCCACTAACTTCTCATCTGAAATAAGCCCAACCTATAAATAAACATAAAATAAAATAAAAAAGGGATAGTAAAAATATGTTGACTTTCCAGTTTCCACCTCAGGATTACTATAAGATTACTTCAAGTCAAAAGAAGAAAATAACTTACCAATTCTTGTACAAGGCCAAGAGATATTCTCTTCCCAAGCAAACTCAGTTGTTCTAAAGTCATCTCAGCATCCCTTAAAGATCCATCTGACCTCGACGCGATAAGCTTCAAAGCATCCTTATCGATTTCCAAATCCTCCTTACTCGCAATCCACTGCAAAGTATAAATTACATCCGCATCCTTCAACTTTGGGAAAAAGAACTTTTGGCACCTGTTTATTATCACACGAGGCAAGGCCTCTAAGCTCGAGCTTTCGAAACCTCCGTCTTTTTGCCCGATTATTATAAGCATTATTATTTCGATTCCGAACATTTATTCCATCTTCAAACTCCTTTCCTTGGACTCTGAGCTTCTAGAAACACTGTAAGAACCTTCTTCTCTCCTGTCTTGTTGAAGGGAACTTACAGAGATTCTGGGACGCTCGATTCCGACTGACCGTCTCACGGTAATCGCCTCATCTTTTTCAGATCTCTTAATAAGGGCATCAACTGTGGAAGGGGAATGCCATGCGTAGGGGCTTGCAGACGGGTCGCGTAAAGACCTCGACTTTTGAAGGGCAAATAGGTCACGAATAAGGGCTCGTTCGGCTAAGATGGGACTTTGCTTGTGCATGTGGTTTTTTAAGTGGATGCAGTTTGTGAGGTGAATGTGTTTGCGTAAATGGTCATTAATGTCGCCATTCACGTCCTTGAGAACTCGGTCTCGGATGGCTGGGGTCATGATATTGATCGGATGTAAATCGGTAGATTTGAAATATTATTGAATAAAGGCAAGGCATCTGAATATGGTTAATGCTTTTGACTTAGAAACAACACCAAATTTTTCTTCTAGTGAAGGCATTTGGGAAAACCTAAGAAATATCAGAGATTCTCAGAGTTCAGACATTCTTAAACCCAAAACAAAAGTTGAAAATTCCTGCAAAAGGAAAATAAAGATTGCAGCTTTGGGGCATTAGGAACATTACAGAGCAACAACCAAAACAAAGCTACATAAAAGTGAAAGAAACCCAACAAAACAAAGCTACATGCATTTTATATCACCGTGTGCGTTTTTTTGGAATATAAAATCACAGGAATAGATATTACTGTAATATTGCAGTTGGGAAAATATAAGTTGTAGCTGCGTCCTTTAGCCATAGGAATGTTGTAGGTGTGGATAGCCACACCAGAACATTATTTCAAATAAAAGCCCAATTATTAAAAATAAGTAAGGCCCAAATGATAACACAAAAGGCCTGCTAAATTAGCAGATTTACATGTGAAATAGAAATATGGTGGGTGTGGATAGCCATACCTGAATATTATTTGAAGGAATTTGTTGCTTATTAATCATGAGCTTATATATAAATCACCTAAGTTATTTTGACAATTTTCAAAATAGAAAATTTAAAATTTCCCCACTCCCAAATGCTCACTTTTTATTCTAAAAATATGATTAAAATGCTATTCACTTCGTTTTTTAGTTACATACTAAAACTACGGAATTTGCATTAGATTGTTAAAATTGCTTTTGTTAGGTACATTTTGTGTGGGTTCTATAATTAAGATTAAGTTTTCCATTTTTTTTTCAATTATTAGATAACTTACTATATAAAATATTACTTTATATAAAAAAAAAAAACTTAATAACCTTTGAATCGTAATACACTACTAGAATGATATACATATTGAATTATGAAAATACGCATGACAGTATAGATTACTATTTTCATTATAATCTATACTAGAGTAGTATAGATTAATTAATTTTAATCATATTATCACCCAATAAAGTTCATTCTTGTAGTTTTCTTTTTCCATCTTTATGTTGATTGGAAACGTAACCATCGGAAAAGAACTATAGATTGAAAAACCCAAATCTGACTCTAACAAGATCAATGTTTGAATTTCAGGGTGCAAATAATTTGAAGGAAAAAAATGTCTCTATATATCACTTTCCACATTATTTTATTTTTATTTTATTATTGTTTTTGTGGAAAATCTAACAACTTAATTGCAACTATGCGTGTTTCACGGTTGGCAAATTTGATGGAACTTACTAAAATCAGGCAATTATATCTATGTAAAGTTAGTCAACAAATTTGGATATTTGAATTTAATTTCATTGTCATGTGAACGATAATTATAATTTTGAGCTTTTAAGCATGATACTAGTACAGAGCCCGTGCGATGCACGGAGTGCATAATTTTAAGGCTATTTATTCAGTGAATAAAGAAAAATGTACGGGATATATATAGTACGTGACCCGTGCGAAGCACGAGATATATTTATTTGGAGAATATTATATTATAAGATGCAATATTTAATAAAAGTTTATAATAGACAAGAAATTGTACAATGTTCAATAAAAGTTTTATAATATTCAAATGGAGTCTTAAAGTCTCTTGTACATTAAGACTACTGACAAAATAATATTTTAATCAATGAGTTTCCTTTCCTTGTAGCCAAATTCTGAATGTGATTTGAGGAGTACAACAAATCAATATATAGCTGACTTGCTTTTTTCATTGTAGTTTTTTTTTTCTTTTTTTTTTTATAATGAATTTAAGATATTCTAAAATATAGCAAAATTTATTTTTTTTATTACAATTAGGAATTTTACTAAATATAAACTCCCAATCTATGGTGTTAATCAACGTTTAAGTCTAAAAATTTAGGAACTTTTACCTCTTTTAATCAACGTTTAAGTCTAAAAAACAATAGAGTTATTATAAGTTTTTTTTCTACATCTTTTAAAACATTAAATATGAGCATGTTAGAGCTAGCTTGTAAATAATTAATATATTATCTCACTAAATATAAAAATTTAATTTTAGTATATAAATTTATCCCTTGATATAAGAGAAAGTAACAGTTTTACTTATTGTTGTTCACCATATAATATTTAATTATTATTTTATTATATAATAAAAAAAAAATATTGTTAAATAGTGTAGTAGAATTGTTATAAAATTATATGATTTTTTGTTTACAATATGGATTTAATATTTTTTTATGATTTGATAATATAAACAAATCTATACTTAACTTTGACAAATAAAACAAATAAATACTTTAGTAAGTATTTAATGTATATATTCTAAATAGAAATATATTTGGTATAATCAAATACCAAATATAATCAAATAAGTCAAAGTGTACATTTTTATTTGGTATTTAATTTTTTTATTATTAAAATCTTTTTATTATACTTACATTTTTAAAATAAAACAAATAAATAAATCAATTAAATAAATAAAATATTATAATACCAAAATAGTAATGACATTTAATGCAGACTTTTCTGGATAGTAAATGTATTAAATAGAATCTTTTATATAGTATAATACGAAAATAGTAATGCAATAAATGCTGTTGACTTTTTTGGCTACTTAATTTAGTAAATAGTATCCCTTTTAATATAAGTATAGATGTCATATATATAAGCACGTGTGGTTCATTCGGTCATTCTTACCTTTTTGAATTGTTGAAAAATTGGCCGTAGAATTTTCATGAATGCTTGACTGAAAAATTATGCTTTCCAAAATCTTTTATATAGACTTTTTATATCGATGCCCCCATTGTGATATATTTTTCCTTAGGTCCAAATTGTGCAAACATATTGGTATACATAATTTGTTAACAATGTTCTTATTTTCGTTTCAATTTCGAGTTAAAAATATCAAGTAATTAAGGTTATTATTAAGAATGTTGTAGAGTTGGTGCGATATATGAAAAAATATTTTAAAACGTAAATTACTAAATAAATCTCATAGAAGTTCTTATCAATTTATTATTTCAACTTTATATATTATTGTTGGAATGTTTTTTTACATCCATTTTTACATATTTAGTAACTTATTATTCACAACTTCAGTAGAATAATCCATAAATACTGATATTTGACGGCCTAACCGTAGGACGAAATAATTAATTATATTTTTCAAATATTGATTTTCATGTTTAACATTGAAATTGTATTTTATATTCATTTACCATCACATATATGTTTCATATCATTATTAATAAAAACATTTTACTTTTACTTTTTTATTTTGATTTTTTTGGATGAGATAATTTTGAAAACCTTATATATCCAGTGGCACCTAGATGCTATAACAAATTTTATTTGCTATAAAAAATAATTATATTGAGATACAAAAAATTGCACTAATGATATTTTCGTCCAAGTGGTCCAATTAATAAAAATTATCGTCGCATGCTTGCTTTTTATCTACTTAAGTGCAGGTTGTTTTTATCAAGAAAAAAGAAGAGGTAAACCTAATCTATATCTATATATATATAATAAGAATTACTATTTACCATAAATAGTAACTAGAAATTTTAGGACAACATTAATTGCTTACTGTTTTTAGATTTTTTTTTTCTTTTTTCTTTTTCTTTTTTTTTTTTTTACATAAAAACGAATCATCATTTATGAATTAGGAGGCCTACAAATTAGAAATCTACTTTGAAATACAAAATGAAATCGGATATATCCTAAAATAAGGGAATTTGTTTATTCCTCCATCATACAATCCTATATATTAATACCATTAAATTCGTATTTTTTTCTTTAAATAAGCCGAATCAGCCTTTATGACTTAGGCAGCCTACAAATTTGGGAATCTAATTTGAAATACAAATTGGAATTTGATATCTCCTAAAATAAAGGAATTTGTTGATTCCTCATAATACAATCTATATCAAAATATGGATTTTACATATTTATACGCACATGCAGACTGCTATAATAAATAAAAGCATTTTATCATTGTTCACTTAATTACTTATCTTCATTAAATGTTACCTTACATTTCGAGATTTAGTTCATTTTATTATTTAAAAAATTCAGCTAAGATTTATTAAGTGTGTATGTTTTTATTTTTATTTTTTTCTTAGAAACAACTGTTGACATCAAATTTTGGCCTCGCCTATTAAAATATTACACGTGGATATATGTAATAAATATATATAAATATAACAGGTTCATCGCGTCGATTATTTAAATATCAATCGAGTTCCGAAGTGCCCAGATCGTTCACGTTTAGGCCGAGCAGAATTAATATCATCAGCCCGACCCGGATATCGAGAAGATCAGAGTCCGACAGACACAATAATTTCCGATAAAGCCCATTTGTAAGCCCATATCCCATTTGTAAGCCCACTTGTAAAGGGGGAGGGATGCATGATTGAATCTAAGGCACACAAATCAAGGAGAAAAGGGAGGAATGAGGGCTCTCTTTAAAAGACCCACAAACATAGTGAAAAAGGGAGAGATATTCATCTCCTCATAATCTCCTCACAATAATACAAAGAGTTCTTGATTTTTCTATCTTGAATATACATACAATCGATCGAACACCGATTATTCACGGAATAGGGGTGTTCATTTTAGTTGATCAAATCCGTTTATCAACAACAACAAAAAACATTAAAATCCCGGTCTCTATATTTATAAAATCTCAATTCAAAATATAACAAAAGTTTTAGAATCTCGGTCCTTATATTCGTGCCTTTAAAAAAAAATTGAACGCTAAAAATATTATTTAAATTGCATAATCAATCAATTAATCTTATTTTTTTGAAAATTACTATGTTTATTTTTTATTATTATGCATAAAGTACAAATAATTAATTCATCTTTAGGTATATAATTTATAATCTTAATATACCATCATTTGGTGTAGACATTTATTATATGAATCATAAAATATTTTTATTTCATAAAATTAAATATATGTAAGGAAAATAAGAAAATTTCTTCAGATCAATGGCGTGATTGAATTAGGGTACTGCCCAGGTTAATTAAATTACTTTTAGGTGATATTTAAAATAATCAAAAAAATTGACACAACTTGGTTGGTCCCAGGTGACTAAGTTATGTATCAGTTCGACCACACAAAATCGATTATTGAACCTACATATAAATTTTATATTGAAAATAATTTATAACGTAAATGTAATGTAGTTCAAACTTCAAATAGTTGTATTAACAATACTTTTATGACAACATGCTTAATGATTTATTAATATTTATATATCATTTTATTAATATTTATGTGAATTAAATAATATTTTATTATAATATTTATTAATGTACATTAAATATAAGGTTTTCAAAACTGGACCGTCATCGAAACGATCAAGATATTTTATTAAATCATTTGTGGTTTATTCAGATTTTAATTTGTAAACATTTTATTATATATGTATATATATAGTACTTATTGTACTAAATTTAAATAAAATGTGTTACTTAAATGTCTAAACAATTTATAAATTCAAATGTTTAAACTAATTGATAAATAATTTATAAATCTCTATTTTATTTAAATATGTAATTTTATTTAAAATAATTTTAAATATAACAAAATTTATTTAGAAAATCGTATCGATCCTACCAGTCCAACCGACTGGTGTTGACGTATTTGAGAGCAAATATTTTATTCAAGCGAATTAGACTGGTTATAAACCAGTTCTCGGTCCATCCAGTAGATTGTGTCCAACCCGGTTTAATTTAAAAACAATGGATAATTCATGATTAATATTATTTATATATTAAATTTATAATACAATCGTAATATTGTTTTCCCGTGCATCGCACGGGCCACACACTAGTGAATAAGTTAATTAAGCTGCTGTTAATCATGATTAAAGCATCTTTAACACGCACAATCAAATCAACTAATGACACCAGCCTTAATCAGAACGGTTAAATTTGGAAACTCGAAGGTGATGTGATGAGAAGGTTCCTAATTACATGGGCGCTGACGTCATGCACATGCCCAAATATATACTCAAAGAGTTATATTTAAGAAGATTAAAAACAATTAATTATTCATTTTTAATATTCAATTCACAACTGAGATAGTTGTCCATTTTTATATTTGAGGATATGAGATTGGTGCTAATTAATAATTATTTTCTTCGGCTCATATTGGCTCTTCAGCCTCTGCATTATCTTCTTGCATGTATTTTTATATGCACCATCATTTCATGACCATAATATAGCATTATGAAATGGCTATTTATATATTTGTCAAAAATTGAATGTTTGTAACTTTTACATTTCAATCATGTTTGTTCTTTGTAATGGTTGTAATGTCAGACACTGTTGATATTGGGATTCGAGACACGAATCTATCTACTGTGTTGGAAAATGATTTGGTTCAACGGATAGTGGATATCAAGGATAAGGATACAAACGTGTTGAGTCGAGGGTTGAACATTTTAAGGTTCGGCTGGAGTTGATAGAGTACAAATGTTTGAGATTGGTTCAAGTTTGATATTCGCTCCAATTTGCTCGACTCAAAATTTCAATTAAAAATTGTGTAATGTAGGTATTTAGATAATTTATATAAATTTGAAGGGCTCATCGACAATTCAGTCGTACAATTGCAGGCTGAGTTCACATTCAAAATGTCGAAGTTCGACTGCTAGCTAGCTAGTGTGTTGCGAGAAAGCTGCTCGATTCGTTTACAACACTATACTGGACATTACATTAGTCACAATGACAATAATGATGTAAACACACGTTGTCTTTATTATAGTCTTCATCTAATTATGCCCAATAATTTCAAATAACATAGTTTCAACTCAAAACAACTAACATCTTATTAGTTTTAGAATTGAATACCTCTTCATATATATGTTGTTGCATTATCTTTTCAAAAAGAAAATTACATTAATTAACACTATCTTTTTATGTGCAAATTGACTCTAGATCGAGATAAAATCGATGATGACACGAACCGCCTCTAGACTCGAGCTGTGATGACTAGTAAAATACGTCAAGAGAGATTCTGGCAGAAAAATCTTTGACGCTCAATTAGAGATATGGTTTGTGGGGTTGTGAATTAGTTTATTCTGAGTAAATTGCATAAGACCTCTTTTTAAGAAATTTGTCATCTTATCCACGTTATTTTATACTAGCTAGGAAAGAGATTTTCGCATATCTCGTTTTCTACTATGATACGTCTATGAGATCTCATATTCATATAAGTGAGATGAACTAGCCTTTATTAGTGGTAATTTATATGTTTTCTCAATATAACCTTCTGAGTCATAGCGACTTCTTGACCTATCTGCCACATCTCTTACCAGGTCGCTAAGCGACCTCGTTCGAACCTTAGAGCCCGCATCCAGGTCGCTTCCAGTCGAGCTCTCTATCCAGTTGGCTTCTTACTTCTCATTCATGTTTAACTTGTCCCTCGAGCCATTATCTTGAGTTCTTTGATAAAGTCAAACTTTGTTACCGAGCTGGGATTATTCCGAATCGGTTAGCCCAAGCTAACCACTTTCACCGGCTCATCGAGCTTCAACGAATTATAATTCTTAAATTGAAATAAAAATCTATCCCCCTCACTCCCACACAAAATATAAAACTAGATAAATTAAACCTTGAAATTAAAGGTAGCGTTTTTTGGCTATGAAACCCCATTCCAATAAAAACATTACAAATTCAAAAAACCGATGAATATGATCAAAATGTTGTAACTATTTCTGGTGAAATTTCAATAGAATTTCAACAAAGAGACGGACTAGACAAGACATTTCGTTGAAAGTAAACAAATAAAAAAACTATTTCGAAAATGTTTCAATTGTAACATTTCTATTAGATTTATTATAATCGGGGGAAGAGAATGCGGTCCCACCAGATGAAGCTCACCATAAGAGGGTGAGCCTAGGTGCACCTTAGTGAGGTTCCATCCCAAAACCAATTTGTGATGGAAGGAGTAGCTCACTAGACTTATATACTAGGCTCATTTTCCCTATAGAATATGATACAACTCATAAGTGATATTCTAATAATTTCAAATAGAAAAAAAAATATAGAAATCTGAAGTTGGAATATTCTAATAGAAATTCAACTCCAATAAAATATTTTCGGCTCTTCTTTTGAACTCCGTTACAAATTTAACAACATATAATTATAACATTACGTTTGTCAAATTTTATCAATATGAATATAATCTTGTGACGTTATTAAGCACTGACAAATCAATTGGCTGCACGAAAAGATTGGATGAGCACAACTTTGAACACATTAATTTGTAGTTAGGCTTTAGGTTGCTTGCGAGTAATTTTCCTAAATTCAGCTTTCATAGCTGCCATCTCATTAGTTAGTGTGGCAATTGTACGTGGACTAAAAATACTTGTTTGTATTAAGCCCCAATTACTTTTCCAAAGTAGCCTACATACAACAATTGAGCTTGGAAAGGTCAAAAGGAAAAGTCGTATAAATTACCAACGCGTTTCCTTGTCATTTGCCTTGATGAAAGAAAAGAGAAAAAAAAGATAGATAATCAACAAAGAAAAGTTCTGTTTTTATTGGAAAATTCGATCCAGTGCACATACAAAGATTTTTATCGATAGATCACATGCGTACAAACATATTCATACGTGTTTGTGTTCATCCAACAATAAGGTTGAATTTTCGGTTTTCAATTTACACCGTTATGTGAATTTTAGGCACCACTAAAAAACAAAAAACAGTTTCAGTTCCTTCAAACAACTTTTGAAAGATGTCCAATAATA
>BKCP01002558.1:1025601-1053428 GCA_008636005.1 Striga asiatica
TAATATTTACCTTTGTTATTTCAATTTTATATAATTTAGAAAATTATTTTAATTAATATTTATAAATTTGTATCGTAGGTGCTGTTGCTGTCTTGAATTAGCAACTTAGAATTAAACACAGTTGATGTTCAAAGAACGAAGATAAAAGTTTGATTGGATTTTATTGATTATGTTCACGAGTACAGAAGTCGGTTTCTAACTGAAAACCGAGGTTGTCTTAAATTCATGTACAATGTGATCGAAAACAGATCCTTGTACTATCATAAATTCTGCTATTTATAGTACGGTGGCTTTTGTCTTCTTCCTCGAAATGGATAGAGATGCATTTAATATTGAGCTGCTTTGTTTTGAGGCGGCGGGAAACATCAATGATTGCCTTTTTGTTTCGTTGGTCCAATCAGATGCTTCTAATGATTACTTTTTGTTTGGAATGCTCAAACTTCATAGTAGTCGGTTGACTTGATGTCGGTTTATTTACATTGATTTCGGATGTCGGTTTTGATCTTCTTGATGGTCTGTCGGAAGAGATCTTCCGGAAATCGGCAATTATAATGAAGTCGGTGACTTGCTCTAATATATTCCAACTCGCAGTACTTTAATTCTGATTACTGGATTTGATATCAACAGTGAGGCCCCCGACATCAGTAAGTATTTGAAGCTTTTTAAATGGTTGCTGATGTCGTTTGTTGTTTCACTTTATTCCGACTTATTTCGCGTTGTTACCGACATGAGAACACTTTGCTTCGCGTGACACTTCACGGTATGTGATCTGACATGGCGGCTCTTAAAAGACGTTCCGCATTAAATGGGCCCAACGGATACAATTTTGTAACGACATGGCGTTTCAGGGTATGGCCACGTAGGATAATAATTTCTGTAACGTTATGTCTCTTGAGGACACGTTCGTTACACGCGCCGTTTCCGGATGCTTCCAACGGTCATAAATCAAAACCTATAAAGTAACGTCGGTTTTGGGGTGCAAAAAATTTCTGTACGTTTGAACTTCTTCGATTTTTCTCGCGTTCTTTCAGCAATCTTCTCTTTACATATTTTCTTCGCGCATTCGCTTTTTTCTGTGATCTTTTCATCAATCCAGAGTTCTTCAAAAGTCTTGGTAAGGGTTTGCCCTAATCTTTCTCGTTTTTATACTGTTTCGAATTTTTCTGTATTTTTTCATCGATTTCGAAGAGAGATGTCTGCGCAAACTGAGAATAGCAGTAGCCGAACAATTTCGGATATCCCGATCCTTACCGATGAGGATTTGGAATTGCCTCTGGAGTATTACCGGTGGGATCCTCTTTTGGTTAAGAGTCTTAATCTCAATAGGGATATCATCGACGAAGACAAGCGAGTCGAAGAGGACGCTATGTCACTTCCGGACTATTGGAGACGTCCTGCTCGTCGGTGGCCGGAGCCAATTGACGAGTATAGGGGTGAACCAAGTATTTTTACCGATGCCGACATCGTTATGCTTCGAGGAGAAGTATATATTCCTTCGTCGGTTAAGCTGTTCGCTCCATATCCGGGTGAGAGAATCACGTGTCCGCCCCCAGGTTGTGTCGGTGTATTTGCCGACTCATTGAGGTCTGGCTTGAGATTTCCGCTTCCTGCTCTGATCACGGATTATTTGAGGAACTGGGGAATTAGTTTGTGTCAAGTAGCTCCGAATTCGTGGAAGAGAATCATTGGTCTTCTAGTTTTGTTAAAAGAAAAGGGTTGGGATATGCCAACTGTTGAGGAGTTAAGGAGCCTTTTCTCATTCCGGAGATGCACCGACAGGCAAGTAGCAGATCCTCTGATTTGCTATGCTTGCGCAGGAAGGCCCCAGAGTGGCTTTAAGATCGGTGATCTGATCACTGAAATCCCGGATTCGCTGCATGGGTTCGAAGAAGAATGGCTGTGGGTCGGTGGGGAGTGGCAGACTCCAAATTTTAATAAGCCTTTGATTGATGGAATGTCAATTCCGATTAACATTAATTCTGCAGTTTGTAAGTATTGTTTTTTCTTCCAATAAACCGAGTTTATTCTGACTTTGCTTTTTATTTGTGTACTAACAGGGCATCAACTTTACTATTTGCAGCCAAAAGCAAAGGAATTGAACTCAGCTCGACTTTGAAAGAAAGAATTTCTGAATTGTTCAAGCTCAAGAAAACACAACGCGGTTTCAAGTTGATTTTAAAGGACTCGAGGTTGAAAGCTGCTGGGTTGTGTCCAGAAATTCTAGACGGTTCTTTTCAGCCAGGTAAATTCAAATCAAACTTTTCAATCTTAATCAAAGTCGGTAGCTTTTGGATATTTTGATAACTCGGTTTCGTAATTGCAGTGTATTATCCACTTCTCGGCGTGCTCGGTTTTAAGACTGTTCGTGACGCTAGAGCTTTCCGACAAAGGAGTCCGAATTTGGAATTGCGAACTAAAGTCGGGAAAAGCAAAGAGTTGCGTCTGACAGGAATGGGTCGCAAGAAGTTAGTGAAGGCTTACTTGGAAAACCCGATTATGAATCCACCGAAAGCCGACATCGGGGATGGTGCGACGTTGGCTGCTGCTATTGTGGTCCCGCAGCCTAATCCCTTGGCTATTGCAGCAGAAGGTCCGATGGCTGCTATCGCTGCTGCCACTGCTATTGCACCTGAAGTTGGGCCGGTAAGTGAGGTTACTCCAGTAGAAAATCCACCTGTGATTGATTTGGCTTCTGAAGAGCCTGAGGAGGGCCAGGAAATTATCGCTGAGCGTGAAGTGCCTGTTACTCGGTCGAGAAAGAGACAGGCTGAAAGTATTCCAGTTGTCGATGAGCGGAGAAAAAAGAAGCACGATGGCGGTGATCGTGAGAAGAAGAAGGAGCCCATTATTGATCGATCCTTCTTGCCGATGGACGAGGAGAGGTTTCTGAACTTCAGGCAGCCTCGGGAATCGGTCGAGAAGTGGTTCTCGACTTTCGAATCGGTTGAGATTCCCGAGATATCAAGTACTGTGGAACTGCCTGCCCATGTCATAGATGCTGCTCGGGTCCCGATGATGGTGTGGGATCCGAGGTCCGAGATTGGTGTATCCTCGTTGGCGAGCGCGTACAAGTTCAAATACGCCAAGGCTTGTTTGGGTCGCGCGCTTGTCAGTTTAGTGATGGCCGAGGACGAATTTCGGCTTAATGCGGCCCAGGTCGATGAGAAAAAGCATACGTTGGAACTTAGAGATGGAGCACTTGCATCTCTAAGAGAGGAAGCAGCAGCTAAGGAGAAGGAGCTGCAAGTGAAGATTGATGAGCAAATCGAACAGTTGACGATTGCTCAAGGTGAGATCGAGGCTCTGAGAGTTGATAAGGTTTCCCTTGACAATGACGTTCTGAAGCTGACGAGTCAAGTTATTACTTCCGAGCAGCGCGTCAAAGTGTTAGAAGAGCAGCTATCTCGGTGTGAGAGCCTTCTTCGAAAGGAGCAGGAAGCCCATGAGGTTACTCGGAAGAGTAGGTCCGAGGTTGAAGAACTGTTGAAGAGGGACCGAGACGCACATCTGGCTAAACTCGGCAAACTCCAGGAGGAAAAGATCAAACTTGCCGAGGAAAAGTATAATGACGGTCTCCGAGCAGGGAGAATTCTTGAGGCAGAGGCCAACCGACTCAAGGAAAAGGCGGAGTCCGACTCCGAAGACGAGGATCGCGAATTTGAGATGAATACTTGTCTGAATCTGCGCTGGATGGTTGAGCGCTTTGATGATGGTTTATATGGGATCGAGGAAGTTCGTCAGTTCCTTCTGCATAAAATTCGAAGCCATAACTTCAACCCTTCCATCGCGACGACTCATATCGAGGCAGACGAGGACGAGAAAAGTTTCTGCGAGGGCCTTCTTGCTTCCATCAGGGCTGAAGCCGGTCTTGAGATTTCTGAGTCGGGCCAAGAAAGGGAGGCTCGTCTTCGTCGTGCTTTTGTTAACATGGTGCTGGAGGGGGAGAAAGAAAAGAAGTCGGAGCTGGCTAACATCTATGTAAAGACCTTATCCGAAGTCAGCTTACAGGAAGAGCTAGAGAAAATGACTCCTGAGCAGCTTCGGAAGTCGGTTGTGGCCTTCCTCGAGAGAAAAGTTGCGGAGCTGTCGCAGAAAGGTGATCAGTCTGGAGCGACCAAGTCATCTGAAGTCGGGGGAGAAGATACAGTTTTAGACAAGCATATCCCCGTGACCCTTTCTGAGCTCGAACAGGCTGCCAAGGCTGAAGAGGACCGAGTCTTCGACATCATTAGCCGCATGATGTACGAACAGATTATCAAGAACGATGCGGAAGAAGCAGCCAAGAAGGAAGATGGTGCTGAAGAGGCGGCCAAAGAGAATGTTGAAGTGAAGGAGGATGATGTCGAAGTGACTAAGGCGGCCGATGAAGATGAAGATAATGCCGACATAGTTAAGACAATTGATGAACCAGCGAAATCTGCTTAGTTTGAAAAAATTTTTTTTTGAAAATTGTGTTCTCGGCATGTCGAGACATAATCTTTTTATTGTAATGAATTTTATTATGAAGTATGAATGAAAATTTCATTTTAAGTTTTTCCATTCATATATCCAGCATGGCTTTTTACTTTAGCTGAATATTTCAAGTGTTAAGAAGTCGGCCAAACTTTAAATTTTTAAGTGGACACCATCTTTTGAGATGGAAACTCGGATATTATCTTATTTCAAACCTATCTTCAGGATTTGAATTTCAAGACAATCCGATATTAATTTTACTGAGTCCATAACCTTCCCAAGTCACTGTACTTTGGTATTCGAAGGTTATTAGTTTGGTCGAAAAGATATAACTTACCGAGTTAATAAGGCTCGGTTTAAATTTGAAATATCTTATAAAAATTTTAAGCATTAGTCTTGTCCAAGTTATAAGCTTGGCTATATAAAGACTAACAGTATACCGAGTTAAAATATCTCGGTTCTTTTGAAGAGATAATACATTAGTCTTGTCCAAGTTATAGCCTTGGCTAAATAAAGACTAATGATATACCAAGTTAAAGTATCCCGGCTCTTTTAAAGAGACTCTTTAGCACACAAATTCATTATATACATCAAAATGTGTACAGAGTCATGGTTACATCAAAAACTTTCACTGGAAATATTTCTTCAGATAAACAGCATTCCAAGGATATGGCAAAGTTAGTCCATCTGGCTTTTCAAGTCGGTAAGTACCTTTTGGAAGTACTTGATTAATCTTGAATGGTCCTTCCCACTTCGGTTTTAGAGGCCCCGGATCTGGTCCCATGATTCTTTTGAGTACCAAGTCACCGACTTAAAATGATCGAGGCTTCATCTTTGAGTTGACATATTTCTCACTTTTCTGTTTATATGCAGCATTTTTAAGTTCTGCCATGAGACGAGTTTCGTCCAGAAGATCCAGATTGGCTTTCAGATTTTCCGAGTTGGTTTCTTCTTGAAATGTCGTTATCCGATAAGTCGGAGACCCGAGTTCAACAGGGATTACTGCTTCTGACCCATAAGTTAGAGAAAATGGTGTTTCCCCCGTTGCATTGCTTACTGTTGTCCTATAGGCCCACAGTACATGTGGTAATTCTTCCGGCCATGATCCTTTTGCTGCATCAAGTCGAACTTTCAAACCATTTTTGATGATCTTATTGATGGCTTCGACTTGTCCATTAGATTGTGGATGATATGGTGAAGAAAAGAAGTGTTTAATCTGATATTCTTCGCAAAGAGCTTCAAGTTGCTTTCCTTCGAACTGTCGACCGTTGTCGGTTATTATTGAGCTCGGTATACCGAATCGGCATATGATCGATTTCCAAACAAAGTCCACCACTTTTTGTTCGGTTATTGTAGTTAGTGGTTCAGCTTCGGCCCATTTGGTAAAATAATCGACTGCAACTATAGCAAATCGAACACCTCCTTTTGCAGTTGGCAGTGGACCGATTATATCGATTCCCCATCTGGCAAACGGCCATGGACTATAGATCGATTTTAAAGATTCTGGGCTTTGATTTATGTTTGGGGAGAATATTTGACACTTCACACATTTTCGTACCCAATTTATTGCATCTGCTTTCAAAGTCGGCCAATAATATCCTTGTCGAAGTATTTTGTATGCTAATGTTCGTGCCCCATGATGATTCCCACAAATTCCTTCATGGACTTCTTCAAGGACATATCGTGACTCTGGTTCAGTTAAACATTTCAGCAAAGGAAGAGAGTATCCCCGTTTATAAAGAATTCCGTTATCCAGTGTGAACCGAGCAGCTCGTATGCGAAGTGTTTGAGCCTCTTTTGGATTTTGAGGTAAAGCTCCTGTTTCCAAGTATGTTATAATCGGTGTCATCCAAGTCAGTGATTTCTGTAACTCGGTATGCAAGACTTCTGGCACGGAAATAGAAGGCATCTCTTGATGACCGACTTGGACATACTCGACATCTTCCAATCCGGTACTGGATGCAAGTTTAGACAGGGCATCAGCTGGAACATTTTGTGAACGAGGAATATGTTCCAACTGAATATCAAATCGAGACATCTTCTGTTTTACGAGCGTCAAATATGGAAGTAGCCGAGGTTCTTTAACTTCAAAATCTCCACGGACTTGATTTACGAGCAATTGTGAGTCGGAGAATACCTTCAGCTTCTTTACATTCATGGAGTTTGCAAGATTTAATCCAGATAGGAAGGCTTCATACTCGGCTTCGTTATTTGTTGCTGGAAAGAGGAACTTGACAGAATGACAAAACATCTTGTTTTGAGGGTCAATAAGAATAATTCCACCTCCAGCTCGATGTTGAGTTAAGGAGCCATCAACATACAATGTCCATGATTGATCTTCATTGATTGTCTCGATTGCAGGAGTAAATTCGGCAATAAAGTCGGATAAAGCTTGAGCTTTTATTGCAGTTCTCGGTTTGTAATGAATATCATATTGACCGAGTTCTACGGCCCATTTGATTAATCTTCCCGACGTATCAGGTCGGTATAAAATCGACTTCAAGGGATAAGAAGTGAGTACCGTTATTGAATGTTCTTGGAAATAAGGACGTAATTTTCGAGCAGCGATAACAAGGGCATATGCCAACTTCTCCATCGCCGGGTATCGTAATTCAGCTTCATGTAAGGCCTTACTGATATAGTAGATTGGATATTGTTGACTTCCTTCTTCACGAATTAGAACAGCACTGACTGCGGAGTCACTTACTCCCAAGTATAGATATAACATTTCTTCGGGAATCGGTTTTTGTAAAGTTGGGATTTGAAGGAGTGTTTCTTTTATTTTATCCAGAGCTAGTTGACATTCTTTTGTCCATTCAAAGCATTTCCTTTTCTTTATGGATTCAAAGAAGGGCTTACATCGATCTGTTGACTTTGATAAAAACCGATTTAAGGCAGCAAGTCGGCCGGTAAGAGCTTGAACTCCTTTTACCGATGTGGGAGGTGAAAGATCCATAATTGCCTTTATTTTCACTGGATTGGCTTCAATACCTCGTCGAGTGACAATATATCCCAAGAATTTTCCCGAACCGACCCCGAAAGTACATTTCTTTGGGTTAAGCACCATTGAATATTCTCTCAAGATGTTGAACATTTCCTGTAAGTGATCAATGTGATCAGCCGCGTGAACCGACTTGACTAACATGTCATCCACGTAAACTTCCATGGTATATCCGATGAGTTTGGCGAACATTTTATTAACCAGCCTTTGATATGTGGCCCCAGCGTTCTTAAGACCGAACGGCATCATAGTATAGCAATATAATCCTCGGGCTGAATAAAAAGATGTATGTTCTGCCTCTTCAGGGTCCATTGGGATTTGATTATAACCTGAATATGCGTCCATAAAACTCATCAATTCATGTCCGGCTGTGGCATCCACCATGTAATCGATATGCGGTAAAGGATAACTGTCTTTGGGACAGGCTTTATTTAAGTCGGTAAAATCAATGCAAAGCCGCCATGCACCAGAACTCTTTTTCACGAGAACAGGATTTGACACCCAAGTCGGGTATTTGGTTTCTTGAATGAACTTGTTGTCAACCAGTTTTTGAACCTCTTCTTCGAGAGCTTTCTGTCGATCAGGACCGAGTTTGCGTCGTTTTTGGACGACTGGTTTAATTGTTGGATCTAAGTTGAGTCGATGAGAGGCGACCTTCGGATCAATTCCTTTCATATCTTCGTGTTTCCAGGCAAATACGTCGGAATTAGCTTTGAGAAATTGAATGAGCCGAGTTCGTATTGGTTCTTGAAGATTAGCCCCAATTTGCACCGACTTGTGGCAAACTGGATCATCAATGAATATTACCTCGACTTCTTCTGACGGCTCGGCTCGTTCAAGCTTGCTTTTCTCCTTAAATTGACCTCGTGGGTCAAGTACATCTTCTTCTCTGATTGGCTCTTTTCCCAGACGTCTCCCACGATCATAAATCGAATCGTTGTTTAATTTCACAGGATCAAGTTCCATCTCGGTATTGCATGATTCCGAGTTAACGAGTGTTGAATCTTGACTTTCTTCGATATTTTCCATCATATGTACGGGCACACAGGGTTCATGCCAGGGTTTTACCCATACCATTCCGCGAGCTTCGTACTGGTCCCCATAATGAGTTCCTTCTCCATTATTAGTAGGAAATTTCAGAGCATAATGAAATATTGATACAGCTGCACGAAGCTTGTATAAAGCAGTCCGTCCAATGATGGCATTATACTGATTTTTAAGATCCATCACCTTGAATGTTTCCATAATAACTTTAGAGGCTTGTCCAGGGATTCCGAATCGAATTGGCATAGTGATTTCGCCAAGGGTTGTCGTTATAGTTCCATTAAAGCCTTGTACTTGATCTTTACAGGGTTTTAGTTCGGCTGGATCGATTCCCATTTGTTCAAATGTACGTAACATCATGATACTTGAATATGCTCCGGTGTCCACCAACATACGATGTATCGGTATTCCACAAATGGGTGCCGTGATTATTAAGGGATCAGCATGAGGGTGAGCAAAATAACTTGCATCATCAACATTGAATGTGATCGGGCAATTGTTCCGAGCATTAATTTTATCTCGGAGGTCGGTAGTTAATACCGTTTTTCCCGAGTTAAAAGCTTTTCGAGCATACGCTTTTATTTGCCTCCGTGATTCCAACGTTGCATTGCTGCTGTTGTTGACCCGGGGTACATGGTGTGAGTTGTCAGGATTATAGTATCCCCCTTGATACATCATTTCAGTCAAATCTCTTTCTCTTTGATTCGTCATGTATATTTCTTTCTCATTTGATCTCACCCGTTTTGGATTAATTGGACGTTCTTCATCGTCTTCATCGTCGGGTAAATCAGGCATTCTACCTTTTCGTTTGTAATCAACATTCTTGGCAAATCTTTGGACTTGAGGATGTCCAATAAGTCGCAACAAGGCAGAAAGTAAACCAAGACATTCATCAGTATTATGGCCTGCCGACTTATGATATGAACAGTATCTCGTTTTATCAAGTTTTTCTTCAGGTGTTCTGACAGGTCGAGGATCAGGAAGAATTCCTTTCCCTTTTAATTCTTCAAATATTGTTGCTGCTCCTGCCGAAAATACCGTCTGGTAGCTAGATTTAACTTCATTGAGATATTTAGTTCTGGCTTCCTGCACTTCGGGGATTTTTGGATTCCCAAATCGAGACTTATTTGGCTTGAAAAATTTATTTTTCTTCTTTTTTGATTCTTGCCCGACTTCCGACTTCAACGAGGAGAAGTCGATATTGGGAACCGACATTGATTCTTCGGCTAAAATATGCTGTTGAGCCCGAGCTAGAAAGTCTTGAAACGAAGTCGGTTTATTTTGACATATACTCCATCGGAACAATGAGTTTGGCTTCAATCCGGCTATGGCTGTGACCAATAATGTTTCGGGATGGCATTGCTCCATATTTTGTATGCGTTCGTTGAACCGAGTAATATAGTCTTTCACGCTTTCATCCTCTTTTTGTACAATATTTGCGATTGACTCTTTGGGAATTAAAGATACTCGGGCCCCGATAAAATGAGAGCGAAAAGCCGTTCTCAACTGCTGCCATGTGGAGATTGAATACCGAGATAGAGAATGATACCATTTTTGAGCTCGTGGTCCCAGAGTTAAGGAAAACATCCGACATCTGAGTGCTTCATTCGCTCCATGAAGATCCATCCAAGATGTATACTGCCCAAGATGGGCATCAGGATCGGAAGTTCCATCGTATAAGCCGATTTGCGGAACTTTCACTTTAGTCGGGATAGGTTCTCTAGTCAAATGAGGAGCTAAAGGAGTTCCAACCTCTTGATACGTCTCTTCTATCACTGGAGTTCGTCGTGGCGGTCCTCCATGTTCATCTTGGCAAGTCTCCAGCTCAGCAATCCTTTTTCTTAACATTTCTAACTCTTCTGATTCGCGTCTTTGGCGATTTCTTTCAATCAAACGGCGTAATTCATTCTGCCCACGTCGAGCATGGGTTTGTTCAAGAGTATGTCGTAAATCAGAAGGTTGATCATGTCGTGATAGTTCTGGTAACGATGGAGTAGGCTGTAGTGGTCGATGTCCAGAATGGCTTTCTGCAGTTGCTTCTGATCGCGTTGGTTCTGGAACTCGAGTTTGTACTGGAACTACCCCACGATTATGAGTTGTTGCATCATGTTGGGATTCATGTGTACGTGGATGGGAAGTTGCATGTGATGTTGCAGGAATATTATTTCTTCGTAGAACTGGAGTTGAGTGAATCTGAGGATTAGCCGCTGCGGTTGATTCTATTCTTGTTCGTGCCATAAAATCAGTTAAGTTTTTCAAGAACTCTGGATCTTGAAATAAAGCTGAATAATCAATTGACGTAGATGGCACGGCAGAAGTTCCGGTTGTATGAGTTGGATGACGATTGATCCCAGGGTCAGGATTTCGTTCATTTCGTCCAGAATTTGACATCCTTTGCGTGTTGTTTTACAAGACAAACAATTGAAAAGGGAGAGGGGTGACAGCCCTTCTTCTAGCGCCAAACTGTTGCTGTCTTGAATTAGCAACTTAGAATTAAACACAGTTGATGTTCAAAGAACGAAGATAAAAGTTTGATTGGATTTTATTGATTATGTTCACGAGTACAGAAGTCGGTTTCTAACTGAAAACCGAGGTTGTCTTAAATTCATGTACAATGTGATCGAAAACAGATCCTTGTACTATCATAAATTCTGCTATTTATAGTACGGTGGCTTTTGTCTTCTTCCTCGAAATGGATAGAGATGCATTTAATATTGAGCTGCTTTGTTTTGAGGCGGCGGGAAACATCAATGATTGCCTTTTTGTTTCGTTGGTCCAATCAGATGCTTCTAATGATTACTTTTTGTTTGGAATGCTCAAACTTCATAGTAGTCGGTTGACTTGATGTCGGTTTATTTACATTGATTTCGGATGTCGGTTTTGATCTTCTTGATGGTCTGTCGGAAGAGATCTTCCGGAAATCGGCAATTATAATGAAGTCGGTGACTTGCTCTAATATATTCCAACTCGCAGTACTTTAATTCTGATTACTGGATTTGATATCAACAGGTGCTTTCATTAAATGCATAATACATTATCCGAATATGAGAGCAACAAACTTTATATAAACTGAGAGCAGTCTAATTTTTGTAAAATATGTAAACTTTAAACGTATTTTATATATAAAATTTTATATACTTTTAAACATGTTAGTTGGGCAAATTTTAAGGATATATATATGTGTGTGTGCTAACTTTAAGTATATATATTTTTCTTATAAAATAGTCTAGACAAAATTGAGGTAATTTCACATTTTTCAATAATAATATAAAATATTTTAATACTTTCACATATGTTATATAATAGTCTGCGTATTCTTAATGTCTTTTGGTTGTAACACTGTTAACACATATAATATTAGATACTTTTAAACATATTTAGATATTTTTTTTACTCATTCTTTAATATCTATGTGCATAAAAAGAGAATAAGATTTATAAAAAATTTTCCGGCAATATACTAAATGTTAGATAAAAATCTCATTTTATTTGTTATATAATATTTCGAGTTGCATTAATTTTGATTTGTATGTGTAAAATTGATAAATTAAGCGTATGAAAAGGAACGTACGAATTACTGTAAAGATTTAAAAAATAAAAAATAAATCTAATTTTTGAATATTTTCTAAACGAATTTATGTCATAATTCGTCATAATTTTCCCACATCATGTCAATATTTATTTTATCTATACTAGGTAAAAGGTAAATCATTATCTCAATATTTATTCTATATATTCTAAGTAAATCTTCTCATCTATCTCAACGGTCCGCAGGTAGTATTTCATACTTTTCTATTCATAATCAAATATACCAAACCTTCACAAATTTTACTTCACAAAGAAAGTGTTCAATAATTTATATTTTTTTTCCTGCTTTGCAATCCATTTATTTTTATTACATATATATAAATTATATTATTTTTAACATTTCACACGTTAAACATTTCAGGAAAATATACCATCCCGTGCATCGCACGGGTACTGTACTAGTTCGGTACAAAAGACAGTACGAATGTAGGCTCTATACGTGACTTATATGGTATTAATGAGAGCATTTTACTCATTGCATTTAATGTTGCCTTTTGCTCCTTATATAGGAAGTGTGAGGTTTACATCTCCATTTCAGGTTTTCTTTTACCTTTTGACTTTACAAGATATTAATTAGATATTTAGTCACACCACATTTAAGGCTATCGTACTATAAAACACCATCTCGATAAAGCAGATGAGTCGGGGTTACGACACGTGTCCCCGCCAGTTAAGCGCCATTAGATGGATGATTATCAAATCCAGTTGCATTTAATGCATATCGTACGAGCAATATTCTGGTAATGATGGAACTGATCGAACACGCTACCTGCTTCTTGCTCAGTGTCTATCTCTGTTCGGTCCATTCCCTTGTTTCTTGAATAACGAACCTGAGCAGATTTTATTTAATCTAATTCTTATGTCCGTTCAGTCTATACCCCCTACAGTATTATGTAAATACATTTTATACTGTATTATGAATAAAACGTATTCCAAGAATACGTTTTACACTCTAAAACGTATTATCAGAAAACACCTTTTTATTTTTGTCCATATTTTTTTTTTTGTCCAGTTATTTTTTGTTTTTTTGTTAGTGTAAAAAATTCTTCTCATGTTGCATCATGTGTATGGCCAAGCTTGAAGATGATGAGCCAAACGGGACGGGAAAACTACCCTCCTGCCCTTACCACTCTCTCAATTAGGTTGGGTTGGGTGATTCTCTTCCAGAAAATGGGCTGATTGGACGGCCTAACAGCTCATTTGAAAAGACGAATATTCCACATCCTAGGGGACATGTAATTGGGCTTGTCCCAAAGCATGAAAAATCTATTTTTTTTTTCTTTTATTAAAAAAAATTATTATAAAACTATTATATTTCGTTCGGATTATTAGCTAAATCTATCATTATATAAAAAGAATAACCTTTTTACAAATTTAGAAACTTTTTTCCGCCAAAATCATTAAATATATCCTAATATAGTAATTGTTGGACAAATCTAAATAGGCAAAAATATCGGCTAATTTTTTTTTAATTTATCAAAACCGTTGTTTGACAATAAATATTTGTTTTTCTTTTTCCTATTTTTAATATAAATCTATACGCTTATCTCTTCTGTTACAAAATCTCATTGCATACGTCTCCCGTGTTTAAAAAATTTCATCCCTTATCTATACAGATTTAAAAAAATAAAATAAAATAGAAACCAATTCATAATTACTACTAGAAATCCATTATCTTTAAAAAGAAAAAATAGAATAAAATAGAAACCAATTCATAATTACTACTGAAAATTCATTATCTACTTTAAGAAGCTAATTTTTATCGGTCTAATTACTAATATTTTTACAAATATACTAACCATACAAAAAAGTATAATAATAATTTTGAAATAGTGTGTAATCAAATTTTTTTATATTATCTTATACAAAATAATTTTACATTGTTTGACCCCGAATCTTTAATTTATAATTATTAAGTATTGTTTATCTTTCTCTTTAATTTATAATTATTTTTTTTTCTTCCTCTTTTTAAATAGGATCAATAGTAGTTTCCACTTGGATCATTAAGTGATTTAAACTCGAGGTCTATTTATAATATTGTTAATTTAATATTATTTCCGTGCATCGCACGGGGTATACACTAGTAATGAATGAATGGGTGGGTTGTTAAATTAAAGAAATTACTCTCAAATATTATAATATATATATATATCTATATCTATATAAAAAGAATTACTATTTACTAAGCAAAAAAGTCAATGAGCATTTAATGCATACTTTAGTTGAAAACTTTTAAATATATGCATTAATTGCTTTAATATATACACATTTCCAAATCATATATGATAAAAAAGATTCTTTCCTTGAACAATTTTATTATCATATGCAATAATTTTATTGATATTCATTATAATAAACTATAATTTGATTTTTCATAATTGGTGTTGATAATGTTTTTGTCAACATAACCATGAAAACAAATTTTAAGTCTTAACCATAATATTAATTTTTTTTTTCAAAAATGTTGACTTTCATCCTAAAATATTTATAAACAATCGTAACATGTTAAATAATTCTCCCTCTAACTAATTAGCCGAAATCCAGTTGGTGAATAATAATTTTCAATAATATTTTTTTAACCTTTATTTAATTATATAAACAAATAATTTCTTTAAACTAAAATAATTTACCATTTAAGAGATAATGATCACATCATTAAATAATTTATTAACGGCTAAATAATAAAATTAAAATATATTAACTATTCTGTACAGTTTCAATATTTGATTTATTTGTATATTATTGTCAACCACGATAATTTTATCATTTTTTATTTTTATTTGTTTCCATAATGAATTTATTGTAATATATATATTTATATTGCATAGTATAATAAACTAATAAAACCTTAGGATGCAAATTAGAAAAATCTCTTGATTATATAAGGGTTTATTATTTGACAATTTGCTAAATCAATTTTTTTTTTATTATTATGAGAAATTTTAAAAAACATGTGTGTTTATTTTATAAACATTTATACACAAAATTTTATTTTAAACTTCATTACATAAACTAAAAAGAAGTAGACAACTATTATAACCTTTAGAAATAATAATAATGACATTATATGACAACAAATATTATAATAAAATATTAATTGAGTATTAAATGGTGAACAAGAATAAGAATAATTTTTTTTATATCGATGAATAAATATATTGTAAAATTAAATTTATATTAGTATAACGTGTAAGCAGAATGATATATTAATTAATATATCAACGTTATGACTAAAATAAATATCACTGATTGAAAGAAGTGGAAAACTGATGATGCAACCTATTATTTTTTGCCAAAATGTACAAGCCCTATAGAAATTACTCAATTAATATATGTGTCCCATGCATCGCACGGGGTATGCACTAGTACATACATATTAGTGGTCCTTGTAAGTTGGTTTACCGCAAGAATTATTAATTAATTAATAAGGTTTGGAGCACAAGACAATAATGTAATTGAGGTAAAGGAAACAAATTAAATAAAATAAAATATTGTGTTGAAATGAAGTGCAATATTATTAATTTAATGAAGTGATGAGACTGAATTGAATTGATAAGGAACGAGGTGAGCAAGATTAATAAGGGAAAATGAACTTAAAATATTATTCAGAGAGACGGAGACAGTCAGACCAGACAAAAGACGAAGGCAGACAGACCTACAGACGACGGACTCATATAATTAATTTTCTTACTAATAACAATCATCTTCTTCTTCTTTCATATATAATTATAAATATATATACATAATTAATTTTCTTATTAATTAATCAACCATCTTCTTCTTTCATAAATATTCTTATTAATCAACCATCATATATCTTCTAGACTTCTTCTTCTTCTTCTTCTTCTTCTTCTTCTTCTTCTTCTTTCTCATCATCATCAATGTTTTTGGTGTTTGGCGGTGGTTTTCCCAGGAAAAGTGCACGGGCATTCTGGTCGCTGCAGTACAAGCATGGATGCTGCTTATCAATTTTGCGTCCTTTCTGCAGAAAAATTCTAGCGTTCATCACCGTGTCTCGATTTGTGAGCCTCTTATACTGCCCTGACCTCAGAATTTGGTTGAGTAATGCGTTAGTGAATGCACCACATTTCATGCGGCGATCATTCACGTCTTCACATGCAAGCTCATCTTTTTGGCACGCGCTGAGCAATATGCCCTGATCTGGTTTCAAAGGGCGCACAGCGTTGGCCATTTGTGGGTCACGGAACATCAAACTTGCATCCTCTCCGAAAACCTCCACCAGCAGGGCCCCAATGCTCACCTCATCACTCTCGGTTTTGCCGGTTAAATTCTTCAGATATTCGACCACGGACTCGATCGGCATCATCCGATTCCGACTGCCACCATCAGACGATGATTCAGCAGCAGCAGCTTCTGCCCGGGGGCTGCCCGGCCCAATCTGTGGCTTTTCTTTGTCTATGAGTTCACCACTACAGCAGGAATCAGCAACGATGGTGAAGGTGACAGCTGGCGGCACCCGGTTGACCAGGATGCGGAAGTCAACGCCTGCAGCCCATTATTACATTAAAATAAAATTAAAATGATTGATTGATGTAATTCAAGAATAATTAATTATTAAATTCACTAATTACTTGTGATGAAGTTAAAATCTGACGCCACAATAGCAGGCTCTTGTTTGTCACCAGTTTTGGAGCCGTGGCCAGAAAAATAAAAGAGCAGAGTGTCACCAGCTTTTGCTCTGGATACCATTGCATCCAGTGCTCTTTTTATGTTTCGTGCCGTAGGCATTGTGTTTCCGGTCTTGTCAGTCAGCACATGAATGTTCTCGGCCTGGAAACCAAGGTGGCTTTGAAGAACCTGGATTCGGACCGGACCGGACCAAAACAATAATAATAGTAATAATTAATTAAGGTGTAAAAATCACCAAGTGCAATTTTATTTTATTTTATATATTAATTATTAAGGAGTTAATTAATTATATGCCCAAAAGTATATACTATTGTAGTATATATTAAACAACAATTTACCTTACGCATGTCCAGTGCGTCGTTGTGGCATCCTTTCAACCGCAGTGAATGGCCAGGATAATTACACCCCACCACAACAGCTATTTTCTTGGTTTGGGCGGCTACGGAATATTCCNGTGGTTTGACTTTGAGTAGTGTTTGCTTGTGTCCTCAAATTCCTGCACCTACATACCCCATTTTTATAACAGGAGCAAAAAAAAAAAGAATAAAAATACTTTGCTAAAAAATATAAATTATATATATATACACATATTAGGAAGTTAGTAACATTTTTGCCTAAGTATATATTCTTTGTGATTTAAGTATATAAGGTTAATTAATTAATTAATTAAGATTCTTTTGTTTATTTTATATATTCTCTCCTCATCAGTCATCACTAACCGTACGTCTTATCTTGGGAAAAAATGAATCAAACTATATACGGTCTGTACCAACTTCCCCCACTAATAAAAAACTTATGACGAATATAACTATATACATGTATGTATATAAGTCTATTAGTTATATATGTATGTATATAAGTCTATTATTGTTGTAGCTTTTCAGGTGGGGAATATAGCTTTTGAGGTGGGGAATAAAGCTTTTGACGTGGAGAGTACACAAATCTGGGTATATTTGCAATTTGTACTTTGCATTTGATTGAGAGAAAGAATTAATTGTAATAATATTTTATATATTATTCTATTAATGTGGACCATATAAATTAATTGGACCTAATTGAATTAATAGTCAGACTTAATTACGGTGAATATGTATTTAATAGATTATTTAATGTTCTAATATTAAAGAGTCCAATTTGTGATGTTTGACTTGGACAGTAAGTTAGGTTAGAACATGGGGAATGTTAGTGGGATTAGGATTGTAAGTCTCATCTTCCTATATATACTACATGCCCCTCTCTCCCATCTCATACGCAAATAAGGTTCTCAACATCAAGGTCTTTGTGAAAAGACGAGAGAAGCGGGAGAGAGAAACATAATCCTCGATCGGCCAGACATACAAGAACAGGGAAGGAGTAATGGATTCTTGTAAGTTTCTATGTGCAATTTAATTTATGCAAAAGATCCATGTTCTATGAATTGATAGAATTACATGTTTAGGGTTTATTCAATTCCGCCTAATTGTTATGAATATACCCGTTAAATTTCTTACATGTGGTATCAGAGCATGTGTTTATGCATAATTATATTGCCTATTAAAACTTTATGGTCTACCGGTTGAATTACTTTTGCCGATGCGTTATATATATGATTGATGTATATGATACCATTCGCTGCTATATATATATTTGTGTATCAATGGGGAAACAATATTTGATTCCCTGACATGAATTGATTCTTGCGCATAGTTGTGATAATGGATTCTTAAATCATATGAAGATGGGTTTTTTGTTTGATCACATTACATGATTAATGATTATATGCATGAGTAGATTCTTTTTTATCTGCGCAAATAAGTCCTGTCTTATACGCATTTGTTTGTTGGGAATGATCAGTATCAATTAATTGCTTTATACACATGTTATTTGTTTATGAAATAATTTCCAAACAGCATGTGTTTATGAATTGTGATGAATTATTTCGATCATTAGCTTGATATCCTGCTGCGTGTTTATATTTTATTTACTGTAAATATTAGAGGATAATTATGATGAGATTAGACTTTAAGTTGAACTCGTATTCTTGACTTAGAATACATATGTGAATGGTCTATTTTTCTGAGATAATTGCGAGATTAATAATGGTTTTAATAATCTCATAAAATATAATTAAAATAAAATATTATCTAATTATATTATCTATGTAAGAAACTAGTTAGTCACCAAAGTGGCCTAGTTTAATTTATGGAATAGATAATTAAATTAAATAAAAAATATCAATTATTCAAATATAAGACGATGTCTTATTAATGTACCCTAATATTGTAATATTTGAATGATTGATGTTATAGATTATAAACTAGGAGGACACCCAAAGGTGGGCCATGGTTTGTAATATATGACAATAAAAGAGAAATTATATTAAAGTTAGGTTAATTAGTGTGTTTGTCCAAAGATAACCACTAGTTGATCATAATTCTTGTAATTTCTATTAAAGATTATTTTCTCTTAGACATCAATTAAATACATTATATATTTAAGTATTGCCCAAAGGTTATTTAAATATATAATCTTAAATATTTCCGAATCCATAAAATTTTATCAAAGCATAATCTAATAGCATGTATTAAATTTTGCAGCACTTAATTCCGGTTTTCCGTCAGGCATTATGGTTGAAAAATTCAATGGAATGAACTTCACTGAATGGTCTGAGCACATCCATTTTCAGTTAGGTGCTATGAATTTGGATATGGCTCTAGTTAGTGATGAAGTACCCGCAACCATTACTGATGAAAGCTCCGAAGAAGAGGTATCTCTTCGTATGGCTTGGGAGCGATCAAATAGGTTGTGCTTGAATTTTATGAAACTAACCATGGCGGATAGCATTAAAGCTTCAATGCCAAAGGCTGACAATGCGAAAGACTTCCTAGGAAAGATTAAGGAACTATCTCAATCTGAAATTGCGGACAAGTCAATTGTGGGGAAGCTTATGGGCGAACTCACCACTATAAAGTTTGACTGGTCCCGCTCCATCCATGATCACGTAACCCACATGTCCAACATATCAGCTAAACTATCAAACATGGGAATGGAGGTGACCGACTCATTTCTGGTTCAATTCATCATGAACTCCCTACCTGCCGAGTTTGGCCAGTTCCAGGTGAACTACAACACCATTAAAGAAAAGTGGGACTATAAAGAAATTAGGGCCATGCTTGTGCAGGAAGAGGCGAGAATAAAGAAGGTGAAAGAGGAGTCGATTCACTTTGTATCTCATGTGGGAGCCAGCAAGAGCAAGATGAAGATGGGAAACAAAGGCAAAGGAAAGGAGGTTGGTCCACTCAAAGTTTCTGGAGGACCAATCATTAAAGAGTTGAGGTGCTTTTTCTGTAAAAAGTTAGGCCATCTCAAGAAAGATTGCCCGAAAAGGAAAACTTGGTTCGAAAAGAAAGGTATGCATTATGTTTCTGTATGCTTTGAATCAAATTTATTAGAAGTTCCCAATAATACTTGGTGGCTTGATTCTGGTGCAACTACTCATGTATCCCATATTTTGCAGGGATTCAGTTCGATCCAAATCATAAAGGAAAGTGAGCAATACTTATTCATGGGAAACAGGATGAAGGCACGAATAGAAGGCATAGGGACGTATAGATTGATCTTGAGCACTGGTTGTAATATAGATCTTGAAAGATGTCTTTATGTACCTGAATGTGCTCGCAATCTTGTTTCATTAAGTAGATTGGATCTTTTAGGTTATTTCTTTAATTTCGGTAATGCTTCTTTTTCATTGTACAAGAACAAATTATTTTGTGGCAATGGAAATTTGATTGATTCGCTTTACCGTTTTGAATTGCATAAAGAATTTTCTGAATCCTTGTTTAATGTTCAAAGTGTTCTTGGGATCAAACGTAGTGCATATAATGAAAATTCTGCTCTATTATGGCATCAAAGATTAGGTCATATATCCAAAGAAAGGTTATTAAGGATGGTGAAAAATGAAATCATCCCTCACTTGGATTTTAGTGATCTAAATGTATGTGTAGAATGCATTAAAGGAAAGCAAACTAAGCATATATTAAAGAAATCAGCCACTAGAAGCACTCAACTCTTAGAACTTATTCACACTGATATTTGTGGTCCATTCGACGTTCCTTCATGGGGCGGTGAAAAGTATTTTATCACCTTTACAGATGACTTCTCACGTTATGGTTATATCTATCTACTGCATGAAAAGACTCAATCATTGGAATATCTAAAGATATACATTGATGAGGTGGAAAGGCAGTTAGATAGAAAAGTGAAAGTTGTGAGATCTGATCGTGGGGGTGAATATTATGGTAGGTTCAATGAAAGAGGACAATGTCCTGGTCCATTTGCAAAGTTTCTCGAGAGTCGAGGCATTTGTGCACAATACACTATGCCTGGGACTCCTCAACAGAACGGTGTTGCTGAGAGGAGAAACCGTACTTTAATGGATATGGTTAGGAGTATGTTGAGTAATTCAACATTACCGTCATCTATGTGGATGCATGCATTAAAGACTGCTGCATATTTGCTAAACAGAGTTCCTAGTAAGGCAGTTCCTAAGACACCTTATGAACTGTGGACGGGTAGGAAACCTAGTTTGAGGCATCTCCATGTTTGGGGGTGTCAAGCAGAAGTAAGGTTATATAATCCACATGAAAAGAAACTTGATCCTAGGACAGTCAGTGGTTTTTTCATTGGCTATCCGGAAAAGTCTAAAGGATATAGGTTCTACTGTCCTAACCATAGTACGAGAATAGTTGATTCCGGCAATGCTCGGTTCATTGAAAATGATCAAATTAGTGGGAGTTTGGAACCGCGAAGTGTGGATGTCAATGAAACTCGGGTTGAATTGTCCAAGCCCGAGAGTCCATCAACGGTTGTTATTCCTCTAGTCGCAGTACCGTCACGCAACTTAGATGAACAACAGAATGATCCAAACTCATTTGATAATGAACCGGTCACAAGCAATCAAGAGATTATAGAACAACCTGTGGTAGATGCATCACAAGTTTCCAATGATCCACATAATGAAGTGATAGTGAGACGGTCGATAAGGGAAAAACGACCTGCTATCTCTGATGACTATGTGGTTTATTCTCTTGAGAGTGAATGTGACTTGAGCATGGATTTAGATCCAATGTCGTTTAAAGAAGCCATGGAAAGTGTAAATTCTGAAAAGTGGATCAATGCCATGAAAGAAGAATTAAAGTCAATGGATGACAATAAAGTCTGGAATTTAGTAGAATTACCTGAAGGGTCTAAGAGAGTCGGGTGTAAATGGGTTTTCAAAACCAAACGCGACTCTAAAGGTAATATCGAAAGATATAAAGCTAGACTTGTTGCTAAAGGATACACCCAAGAGGAAGGCATTGACTACAAGGAAACATTCTCTCCGGTTTCGAAGAAAGATTCCTTGAGAATTGTATTGGCAATGGTAGCTCATTATGACTTGGAGCTTCATCAAATGGACGTAAAGACTGCCTTCCTAAATGGAGAATTGGAAGAGGAAGTTTATATGAACCAACCAGATGGTTTTGAGATCACAGGAAAGGAAAATCTAGTGTGTAAGTTGAATAGATCGATATATGGACTAAAGCAAGCCTCTCGACAATGGTATCTCAAGTTCAATGATATCATCACTGCTTATGGTTTTGTAGAGAATACCGTGGATCGGTGTATCTACATTAAGGTCAGTGGGAGTAGGTTCGTTATTTTAGTTTTGTATGTTGATGATATATTGATAGCTGCTAATAATGTGGACATGTTGCACGAAGTAAAGCATTATCTCTCTAAAAAATTCGAAATGAAGGATATGGGTGAAGCGTCCTTTGTTATTGGAATAGAAATATTCCGGAATAGATCACAAGGACTTTTAGGTTTATCACAGAAAAGTTATATTTCGAAAGTTTTGAAGAGATATAAAATGGATGGTTGCTCTGCAGGAGTGGTTCCAATTCAGAAAGGGGACAAGTTTAGCCTTAAACAATGTCCGCAAAGTGAAATGGAACGAAAAGAGATGGAGATTATTCCTTATGCTTCTTTAGTTGGGAGTTTGATGTACGCACAGACCTGTACTAGGCCTGATATCAGTTTTGCCGTTGGTATGCTGGGAAGATACCAAAGTAATCCCGGACTTGATCATTGGAAGGCTGCGAAGAAAGTTCTTAGGTATTTACAAGGCACCAAAGAACACATGCTTACTTATAGGAGATCCGATTCGTTTGAAGTGATCGGATTCTCGGATTCGGACTACGCTGGATGTGTGGATAGTAGGAAATCAACATTCGGCTACTTGTTCCTAATGGCTGGAGGAGCAGTATCATGGAAAAGTGGAAAACAGTCCATCATTGCGACTTCCACGATGGAGGCTGAGTTTGTGGCATGCTTTGAGGCCACGATTCAGGGCTTATGGCTACGGAACTTTATCTCAGGACTTGGAAATGTCGACATCTTGTCCAAGCCGCTGAGTATTTATTGTGATAATTCCGCAGCAGTATTTTTCTCAAAGAACGACAAGTACTCAAAGGGTGCAAAACACATAGAGTTGAAATACTTGGTCGTAAAAGAAGAAGTGAAGAAACAAAATATGTCATTTGAGCACATTAGTACTGATTGCATGATAGCGGATCCATTAACTAAAGGGTTAGCCCCAATAGCCTTTGCAAGGCATGTAGAAAAAATGGGGTTAACGCATGGGGCCTTGTTGTATTGATACTAGTTTTTGTTGCTCAAATTATTTAGACATTTATTGAATTCAATTATAGATATTTTGTTCTTCACATATGACATCATCATTATAGATATTTGTTTTTTATAAGTATGTACATAAATGTTGGATGACTTATAGTTATGGTACGAATGGTTTGTCCCATATTAAAGTAAAGTTGAAATAGAAATGATTTGTGGTACATGGAAGGGATCATGTCGCTCGAAGACTTGTGACCGCCATGACTCGGTTAATTTCTATTTTAATTTTAAACTTATAGATATATGTATTCAATTATAAGTTTGATGAAAGGTGCGCGCTTAAAGTAGTTCTTTGGGTTTCGACACTTATATGGTCCAAGTGGGAGAATGTAATAATATTTTATATATTATTCTATTAATGTGGACCATATAAATTAATTGGACCTAATTGAATTAATAGTCAGACTTAATTACGGTGAATATGTATTTAATAGATTATTTAATGTTCTAATATTAAAGAGTCCAATTTGTGATGTTTGACTTGGACAGTAAGTTAGGTTAGAACATGGGGAATGTTAGTGGGATTAGGATTGTAAGTCTCATCTTCCTATATATACTACATGCCCCTCTCTCCCATCTCATACGCAAATAAGGTTCTCAACATCAAGGGCTTTGTGAAAAGACGAGAGAAGCGGGAGAGAGAAACATAATCCTCGATCGGCCAGACATACAAGAACAGGGAAGGAGTAATGGATTCTTGTAAGTTTCTATGTGCAATTTAATTTATGCAAAAGATCCATGTTCTATGAATTGATAGAATTACATGTTTAGGGTTTATTCAATTCCGCCTAATTGTTATGAATATACCCGTTAAATTTCTTACATTAATATACTAAAAAGTACCTAATATTTGGGGAATTGGTCGGTGATGCATGGTTGTTTTACGCCAAGTACTTTTGTTTTTTGGCCCACAAATTAAATTTTCGATCGTTCTGATGTGGCTTTAACCTCTAATTGGATACAACACTCGTATACTACGTGACTGCATTAAAAATTATTTGAACAAAAAAAGGTAAAAAAATTTAGTTATTGTAAATATATACAAAATAAATAAACTGAAGTTTCATAAAACAAAACTATTGTGCATTGATATTTTATTTCAAATTCTAAAAAATTATTTATACATGGCATTATTAGTTCCACTTACAATTTTTTTATTCTTGTCGCAACACAAATTTGTAATGAATTGTGACATCCGTAAATCAAGATGTTAATTATAAGATAAGGGATTTATTTAGTTTAGATTTCACTAGTTATATTATTTTAGTTCGTTAATACATAAACAAAGATGCAGACTCAAAAAGGGCTAAAATTATCAAATTAGAAAATAAAACAATATGATGAATGGGCTAGAATTTATCAACATGAAAAAATAATATAAGGAATAATAATTAAGATAAGGGCTAAAATATATGAGAATTAAGATAAGGAACGCATTTAGTTAAGATTTCACTAACTATATTATCAATATAATTACAATATATAATTTTAGTTTATCATTATTCATTACACAATCAAAGACACATTTTAGCGTCTTCTTACCATTTTATAGCATGATTTCATAACAACAAACTCGCAAAATGAATTGGCAACATTATTGATGTTCTCTGGTCACTAAAGATTGACAACTCTGGGAAAAAAGAACGTTTAAAAGATGTCTCTACCATTATTAACAAAAGAATAATGATAAGAATAATGTGTAAAAATCAGTACAATCTTATATATTAAGCATGATTGGTATAATGGAATGAATTTCGTAAGAATAGAATAAATTGAGGAATGGAATGATTATAGGAATGGAATGAAACAAGATTTGTCATTGATGTTGTAACAACAAATTTTATGAAAAACATAAAACTTTAGTATAACTTGAATATATATTGATCAAACGATATGCGAGTACAATCTCTATATGGAACCCTCTGATTCTTCTCTTCTTATATCTTTAACTTGAATGTCGTCGATCTTCAAAAATACATTTGGATCTTCAAGAGAAAAACACCTTTGGATCTTCAAGAGAATTATTGAGAGCCCTTAGAATTGAGACTTTGATGATTTATGAGGTATTGGATTTTTTGAGATGTGATTTGTGACATTAGAGAGAGCCCTATTTATAGGTGTAGGAGAGAGAGTCTTGGAGAAGAAAACTTCAATTTGATTGGTCCTTCTTGATTTGATATAATCTCTTTCCTTATTCTAAGATCCTTTCTTATCCATATATTTGACTTGGTGGGCAAGAAATAATAACATTATTAATTATATATCTTATTTATTATGAAATTATGTCCAAAAATAAATAAAGACATTAATTAATAAAATATTAAAATTTTGATGTCTACAAATGCCCCCTTGAGACTTGTTCACGGACAAAATGTCTTGGTAGTGAATGAGTCTCAAAATTTTAGATTTGGTTGAGACATGTAGATAGTTTAAACTCGTATCAAGGAGTCTTGAAGTGATTTGACAGATAGTTTATACTCGTATCAAGGAGTTCTTGATTTGATTCAACAAATAGTTTATACTCGTATCAAGGAGTCTTGATTTGATTTGATATGTGGATAGTTTATACTCGTATCAAAGAGTTCTTCATTTGACTTGATTTGTAGATAGTTTAAACTCGTATCAAGGAGTCTTGATTTGATTTGACAGATAGTTTATACTCGTATCAAGGAGTCTTCAAATTTGTAGACATTTTATGCTCGTGGCAAGTCTTCAAATTTGATATGTAGACCTTTTATTCTCGTGTCAAAAGAGATCTTGATATATAGACATTTTATGCTTGTGTCAAGGAGCCTTCAAGTTTGATATGTAGACCTTTTATTCTCGTGTCAAGAAGATCTTGATATGTGGACATTTTATGCTCGTGTCAAGGAGCCATATAGATAGTTTAGGCTCAATGAGCATTTGATTATGTAGATAGTTTAGACTCATATCAAGGAGCATTTGAATATGCAGATAGTTTAAGCTCATATCAATGAGCATTTGAATTTGAGGATTTGGTGGAGCTCTTCATGGAAAAAAAATTGCCCCCATGGAATTTGAGAATAAATAAAAGAGAGAGATTAATTATCTCCTTAATGTGCAGGTGCGGTCTCCCTCCGCTGTTAATCGGGTTCCTCACGTCTGCTTTCTCTCCCTCTGCTACAGCGTAGCTTTTCTTCTGTCTGCGTATGGTTTTCAATCTACGTGAGGGCTCTTTCTTTTTTTGGCTTTGCGTAAATAATTCCCTCTTGCCTGGCGGCTCTTGGATGCGTAAATAAATATATTTGGTGGTTGCCTATTCTTTTCCACCAAGCAAGCAAGTTTTGATAATCTCCCAAATCACATTAGCTTAACACGGTTGGGCCTCAATTTCTCATCTCACTTCTTACCCAATCAAATTATAACTAGTGGGCTTAACTCCTCCATGCATGGCAACTTGAGCATAAAGCCTCATTCACATTGGGATTTAATTTGGGCCCAAATGCGTAGTGTTGGGTACACCTAGTGCCAACAGAAATTCTCGTTTGGTGTCTCGTCGCCAATGAAAATACTCAAATATCCTAAAAATAAAACATAAAAATATCAAAGTACAAGAATCCATCTAACAAATAAATAAGTTGAAAGACATATAAGTGCGACAAAATTAAACATATAAAAATACGCTAATAAATATATAATGTACACACTTTTTCCGACCAATCAAATCTCCCCAAACTTAAACCATTGCTTGTCCTCAAGCAACTTAGAACTAAAAGCACATAGATGGATCAAAAGATAAGTACGTGGAACTTTATTCAGGGCCTCACAATTCTCACATAAGTACATGGCTCAAACAACTCAAATTAACTTATTCGGACTCAAGACGAATTTATTCTGAGAACGCAAACACATCAAGTATCAATCCAAGTGACCACCATAGTTTGTCAATCTCTATAACGAATGCACCAATCAATGCAACTAATGACTGTTCGCAAAATATTTTCACTATCCGCAAGTGTACGGTATAGCTGTAGTGAGTGGCGAGCAAGGTCGTACTCCACAGAGATTGTTGTCAAAATTAACTAAGTATCAAAATGTAACGATTAACTATTATTTAGTCTAATGCAAATTTGAATGGTGATTTTATTCTAAACTAATGAATGATTGCAAAATAAATTCTAACACTAATGAAGGCTTGTTCTAAGATAAATCAAGAATGAGAAAATAGATTCTAGGCTATGCTTTCTTCGGGATTATTCTAACAAAGATTAATTATTCATTCAAACCTTATTTAATTCTACCATTCGTAGGGATAATCACTAAAGTAATTTACACCTTTCTCTCGAACAAGTTAAATCGTAGATATTAATTGTTATCTATCTCCTCTCGGTCTCAAGATGAACAATCAACTCCCATAA
>BKCP01002558.1:1054018-1102324 GCA_008636005.1 Striga asiatica
GTACATAGCTCAAACAACTCAAATCAATTTATCCGAACTCAAGATGAAATCATTGTAGGAACTCAAACACATCAAGTATCAATCCAAGTGACCACCACAGTTTGTCAATCTTTATAACGAATGTATCGATCAATGCAACTCATGACACCCCTCTCTTTGCTAACCAGTCAAGTTCCCTTCTGTTTCTAGCCGAAGTCTAAATGTCTCATTCTCTATTTTTTTTTCCTTTTTTTTTCTCTTTTTTTTTTCTTATATTTGAGAAGTAGGGAACGGCAGCTCCGTCACAACCCATGGGTTTTAGCCTTTCGTGCTCGTCTAGATACGGAAATTATTGGAATTATACACTAGAGCCCCCACAGATTGGCAGCTGTTGCAGCCCATGCTCTCTCTTTTTGTTTTCATTTTTTTTTTGTGCCAAACGGCTTTTCAACTCCACCAATTATTCTTCCATCCTCATTATTCTTTTTTTTTCGACTATGAGACATAGAAACCCCAACTTTCAACTTCGAGTCCCCAAACTTAATCAACATTGATTAAAGGAATCACAAGCACATGTCAACAATACAAATCGCCTCAAAACCAACTCACCACAAATGGATCACAAAAATATCAACCATCATGCCTTTGTCCCCAAAATAAAAACACCTTAAGAATTTAACCAAATAAAATTAACTCAAGCCATCTAAACTAGCACAATAAATTCAATCCGACTCTCATGTCATCATCGCAAAATTCCACGTACATGCAATCTCAAGCTCACACAAGACAAACAAATATCATGCAATTAAATCTAAGACCTCAAACTCTAAGGGGCACATATACAATGACATAATAAATCATGAATGCTCACCAAGAAACCACCTCCCCAAACTTAGAGTTTGCATATATCATCAAAACTCAAATAAACAAAAACGGAGGTAATATATAGAATGATACACCTCACCTGTCAAATTTGAATGCACTGTGTTAAAATTTTTTTAGTATTTATAATGTATAATAGACTTGATTGATAAATTTATTGTTTTTTAGTCATAGTTAATATATATTTAATTTTTTATTGATAGGAAGATGATTGATATAATTTTTTTAATTATATATAAGATATTAATGTCAAACTATAGATCGTCAAAATATGATTAGTTTAATTTATAATAAATAAAAATTGATAACAAATATAAATGTTATTAAATTTTAAAAATATTTACAATTTAAGTTAGCCAAGGGTTTAAATTTGAAAGTTCTAATAAACATGGATAAAAAAAACTCTACATTTATAGGTAAGAAGATAAGCCATAAGGAACTCTTCATAAAATGACATAACCTAAAATGATGACAATTAGGCTTTTTTGTTCAATTAATAAATTTTATTTCAAAATAAATTTTTTACATATAACTTATACAAAAAATTATGAAAACGGGATTGTATAATATTTTTTGTATATTTATTAATAATAATTAAAACGTGAAATCAAATAACCAGACTTCATTCTCCATTTCAGTTTTTAGCATCAATTCAAAGACATATTGAATAGGGAACTCATCAAGACCCGATTGATTCAACAATTTATTTAATTATTAATATAAGTACTTTGTGCAATATAAATTTCAACTATTTTTTGCCCTGGCTCGTAAAAATTTCTGGATCCACCGCTGTATATATAATTGTTGAAAAAAAACTATAATAATTGTATTCGTTTTCCGCTCTTTTCCGTTATGTTTGCATTAATAAAATAACTATATTTTTATTATTTTATTACATAATGATTACTAATAACTAATCATAAAGTCACATTAAATAATATTCTATTCTAGTTTTCTTTTTCAAACTATTTATTTAAATATTATTTTTTTCAGCTCATTAAGCAAGTTATTTTTTTTTAATTAGTTAATTTAATGGCATAACCAAACCCGTTATGATTTCGTACACAATTGCTATAATAATAATTTCAATATTATTTTATCTAATTAATTGATCATAATCAGTCAAGATTCCAAAAGTTGTATTATTGCAATCAATATAAAAATTAATTAATTAATTTATATTTATATTATTTATTTGTACTAATGATAAAATATATAAAATATGATATGCTTATTATCTAACTTGTAATTTAAAATACTACATACCACACGTATAATACAGAAAAAAATGTGTACATGCGCGTGGAAGAGAAAGAATAATGTATGCTGTAAAAAAAAAAAAAAATAAAAAATGTATGTGATTGATTTACTTGCTCAGTGCCAATCTTTTTCTTGTTTACTTTGGTGTATTTTTTGGAGTTGATTTAGACAGAGACATTAATTTGTATCAACCTTATTAAGTCTTGATAAAATAGGACTAGTAAAAAAGAAATTGAGAGTAATTTACTTTTGGAACGCATTATCTAACTAACAAGTTGTTTAGCAAATATGTATTAACTTCTATACTAATCTCAACTATGAACCTTTTTAATGGACCTGTACAAAGTAAATATGTTCACCAAAATTTAACCTTCATTTTTAGGTCACAACTCACAAAGTCTCAAATTATGTGAGGAAAAAAAAAAAACTACTCTCTTTTACTATATTATTGGTCATACTTTATCAAGAATCAATTAAGATTGGTACAAAATTAATTAATTGTCTATTTGTTCTTCCATTTGCAAGAAATCGCAGTGGCCTATAAAACACAGTTAAAATCACCTACAGAAGTATACAAACATGGAGAAGAATATGAACACCATCAGTCTGGTTTTTGCTCTCTTGTTGTGGGGTACTTCGCTTCTCTCTCTCTCCCTCACACACAATCACAATATAAAAGCCTCTCAATTAGCACAATACAATTTCATTTTATCTATTAGGGGTAGTACACGAGACTGCCTAACTATTAGGCTCGTCAACCAATCATATAATAAAAATGTGCATGCTTATACGATGAAATATCATACTTTAACTTATGTTGTTTGTCGAGTATGACATTTCATCTTGACAGTATGTATATCACTTGAAAAAAGTATGGTCACCTAACCATTAAGCATGTCTAACATCGATACTGCACATAACGTATCATCATTTTTGGAAAATGTAAAGATTTAGTACTGTAACTGACAACAATTTGATAAATAGGCCGGTGATTACATTGATTTTACTAAATTTAGGTCATTCCATCGAGAAAAACCGGTCAATGTGACCAACTTGCTGAACTGAATTTGTTAGAGATGTAATAATTTTGAAAAATCAATCCGTCACTTATAGACATACAATTTATATACCTATTTAACAGGAGCTATAATTGGGAGGTTGGAGTACGTTGTGGGCGCTAAACACTGCAAATTTAAATTCAGAAGCAAGTCTTGGGCGGCTGAACCACTCAACTGTGAACCATTTGATTGTGCGAAGCGTTGCTCGAGAATAGAACGAGCTGAGGACTACGAATGTTCTTTCGACGACGATTCAAACGGAAGTTCTTGCTATTGTTTATCTGGTTGTCGAAACTCCACGGAATCCCAACCGCCTGACACAGAGCCTGAGTCGCCAGCCACGGAGCCTGATCAGCCGCCAGCCACAGAGCCTGAGCCCCCTACATTTGATATATGACATACTTTATTGAATCATAACATTTGAACATTAGTAGTGACCAAAATTCCTATAATGTAGCTTTCAAGTCACTTCATAAGAAATATTGTCCTTGCGTAAAATTCTCTTAAATTCCCTTGCTCAAAAGCAACATTTTACTACAACACCATAACCCAACAAGTCCATCTCTTTAAATAGTACTACAAAACCCTCACCATTACCATATATCACATCACATTCTTCAACCAAGTTTCAAACAAGCATAAACACACAAACATATGGAGCAAGGCAAAAAAAATGGCCCTTATCGTGGGTTGCAACTATCCTAACACCCCAAACGAGCTGCACGGTTGCCATAATGATGCGTTAGCCATGCGTGACTTGCTCATAGTCCGATTCGGATTCAGCCCAGAAAACATTCGGATTGTTACACATCTCATCAACTTTAATTCATTATTCATTTACTCATATAATTTTACGTAATCATCATTTCCAATCATTTTTCTCTTATTTTTACATCAAATCAACTTTAATAAAAACTATTATTTTAATTTAAACTTAAATTCCCACTAACAACTAACCATACCACTTTTCTTTTTCCAAATTAACTATTGATAACAAAAAAAAAAACCAATTAAATCCATACTATGCGTATTAATCTCGTGTTAAAATGCGAGCTATACAGTAAAGCCTTTGCTAATTAAAATCTCATTGATTTACATGCATGCTTACTTCCAATTCTTTGTTTGATTTACTTGGTGCACTTAATTCATTTCAACACAATTGTGTTTCCTTTACCTCAACAGATTAGAATATTGGCTTGTGTTTCAGTTTTAATTAATTGATTCTTGATAAACTAACTAGGACCACTAATATTAATATTAAAACAAATAAAAGTAAAAAAGTGAGTATTTTCTTTAATTTAACCACCCATTCATTCATTATTTAGCTAACAAGTTGTTTACCGAATGTATATTAATTAATCTCAACTTTTTAGTTGGACCGGAGGACCTGTTTGTATATGTACATAACACTAGTGGATTAGTGCACATTACACATGCAAAATTTTATTTGCATCTATGTGCACATGATAAGAAGATTAATATGTGTCAATCTTGATTTAAACAGAATTTTGTTTCCTTTAGCTGAAAGACAAAGACATTAATGTGTATCAATCTTATTAATTCTTGATAAAATAGGATTGAGAGTAATTTACTTTTAGAACGCATTATTTATTTAACAAGTTGTTTAGCAAATAGATATTAACTTCTATACTAATCGAACTTTGAGATTATACAAATATTTCTGTTCAAAATGAGTTTTTTCAGTTAATCATAGTTAATTTTGAAAAAAGTAGTGTGGTTAGTTGTTAGTGAGATTTTAATTTTATATTAAAATAATATTTAAAATAAAATAATTAAAGTTGATTTTATTTAAAGATATGGTAGAGAGAATGTGAAATGATAGCTAGTTAAAATTATGTGAGTGGATGAATAGTAAATTAAAGTTATTGTGTTGTGCAAGATTGATTTGTTGGTATTATTTAATTATATTCAGATAGTGAAATTCAGATAAAATTGAATTAAATTTTGAATATGAATTGAATATGGGGTGAGTTTTCTTTTTATATACAACATACCTGAACATTTTTAATAGACCTGTGCTGTGCAAAGTAAATGCTCACCAAACCTTCATTTTATGTCACATCACAAAGCCTCAAATAAAATAATGTGAGGGAAAAAGTAATTACTCGCTTTTTCTATATTACGGTCATACTTTATCAAGAATCAATTAAGATTGGTACAAAATTAATTATCTATTTGTTCTTCCATTGGCAAGAAATTAACCAGAGTGGCCTATAAGACACGGTTAAAATCAGCAACATAAGTATCCAAACAAGGAGAAGAACATGAACACCATCAGCCTGGTTTTTGCTCTCTTGTTTTTGGGTACTTCGCTTCTCTCTCTCACACACACACTCACAATATAGGAGCCTCTCAATTAGCACATTACAATTTCATTTTATCGATTAAGATAGTACACGAGACTACCTAAATATTAGACGGGTCGACAATTATATAATAAAAATATGCATGCTTATATGACCAAATATCATACTTTTACTTATGTTGTTTGTCGAGTATGACATTTCTTCTTGAAAGTATGTATATCACATGAAAAAAGTATGGTCACCTAACAATTAAGCATGTCTAATATCGGTACAACACATAACATATCATCATTTTAGAATTGACACAAATGAATTTGTTAGAGACGTGATAATTTTGAAAATTTATCGATCACATATAGACATACAATTTACAAATGTATTTAAGCAGGAGCTATAATTGGGAGGTTGGAGCATGTTGAGGGCGCTAAACACTGCACACATAAAGTAAGAAGCAGGTGTTGGAACGAAGTACACTGTGAACCACTTGAGTGTGCCAAGCGTTGCTCGGAATTTGGAGCTGAGGACTTCGAATGTTCTTTCAGCGTCGATTCGAAAGAAAGTTATTGCTATTGTTTGTTCGGTTGTCGAAACACTACGGAACCCGAGCCGCCAGCCACAGAGCCTGAGCTGCCAACATTTGATATATGACATACTTTATTGAATCACAACATTTGAAATGTAGCTTTCAAGTCACTTCATAAGAAATGTTGTCCTTGCTTCTACTTAAAATTCTCTTAAAATCCCTTGCTCAAAAGCAACATTTAATCCAACACCACAAGCCAACAAGTCCATCTCTTTAAATAGTACTAAAAAACCCTTAAAATTCCCCTATATCATATCACATTCTTCAACCAAGTTTCAAACAAGCATAAACACACAAACATATGGAGCAAGGCAAAAAAATGGCCCTAATTGTGGGTTGCAATTACCCTAACACCCCAAACAAGCTGCACGGTTGCCATAACGACGCGTTAGCCATACGTGACTTGCGCACAGCCCGATTCGAATTCATCCCGGATAACATTGGGCTTATGATGGACAAGCCCGAAAGCCCAATAATGCCAACTGGAGCCAACATCAAGACTGCACTAAACAAAATGGTCGATCGGGCAAAAAAAGGAGACGTCTTGTTCTTTCATTACTCTGGCCACGGGACTCTGATCGAGCGTCACGGTTTATCCAAGAGAGAGGAAGCTATTGTACCTTGTGATTTCAATCTCAGCACCAGTAAGTTAAAAGTAACAAAAAATACTAAATAGCATTAAAGTGTTACGATCCTTTACAATATCCTCTTCTTTTTCGAAGAGGTGAGACAGGATGACATCAAAACATTAACAAACTCCCAACTACAAACTCCCATGTCCAACGCAGAGGTAAATATAGTATTACTATATCTATTATAAATAAAATAATTTAACTCATATTATTATTTTTAAATTTATTTTTTTTTAAAAAAAAATTATTAAGCTTCTCATCCATTAATTTAACTTGATTACTTGTAGGGAGGCATTCAAATGTTCATAGTGAACTCATACCATCAACAATTTCGTCGGCAACTGATGTTCTCTCTCAAGAGCAACAAGGTATTTTTATATTTTCTTAACTCAATTGTCGTATATTCCACATATAATACATGTAATAACATAATAACAAAAAACTCCTTATATTAAAATATTTTTGCCATATTTTTTTCAGTTATTGACAGATATATTAAACATAATAATACATTACTAGAATTTATTTTAAAAAATTAATATTTTTTGGTAACACTTAAAATTTAATATTTATTTTATAATATACATTTTGACATTAAAATCAAACTTCACTATTTAAAATTATTCATATTTTTATTATAATAATACATTATTAGAATTTATTTTTAAAAAAAATTAATATTTTCGGTAACACTTAAAATTTAATATTTATTTTATAATATACATTTTGACATTAAAATCAAACTTCACTATTTAATATTTTTCATATTTTTATTTAAAAATTAAATTAAGGAAGACTAATATAAAAAATTTTGTTTTAGCCAATTTACATAATTAAAACCTAAATGGTAATAGACATTTTACTAAATGCATTGTACAAATATAAAAGACAATATATTTGTACACAAAGTATTTACTTATAAAAGCCAACTCATATTTAGCTATATTAATAAAATTATTTTACATATTTTTATCGTTCTCAATTTACCATCTTACTATGCATTACGTTCCTTCTACTTCCACAATTAAATTAAACATCTACCTTCTCTTTATAAACTTATGTTTGGATATAACACCTTCAAATGTACTTATTCTACATATTCTTACATAGCTTGTACTTCTTATTTATTTTATTTCTTTCTTAGATTGATTATGCTTTCCACATATTAAAAAATTCAATTAAACAAGAACAAAAAATGTTACGACTTCAAACTACATGTTACGAACTTAAAATTCAAACTCGGTACACGTGCAACGCACATGCACCTTACTAGTAAACCCAAAAAGTGGTAAACAACTTGTTAGATAAATAATGGGTGGTAAAAATTAAGAAATTACTATTATTATTATTATTATTAGGGCAATGCTAAATGTACAATTATAGTTGACAACATTGACAACACTAATTATCACAATCATTGAGTCAAATCTTAACCATACATTTATTTGTATCTCAACTATCTACATCATGCCACGTCATGTTATCATAAAATATTATACAAAATAATTATACACGTAACTTTTTTCTTATTCTTAATGTGTGTGTACAAAATTACAAATGAAGCCACAGTGCGGTCCAGATCCTCTATAAAAATCACTGATGTAGGCACATTAATTCATCGACAATTTAAATATTTTTTTGCTTAATTTTTCTAACCCTCTAAACAATAAACTAAACAAACACATCATCGCTTTAATTATGGGCTTCTGTGGTCCAGTTGGCGAAAACGGGCCAAACAATGTTAAAGTAAAATCAATTTTACAACTATTCCATCAACCTTTATGTGTCATCATATGCACCATCATACTTTTATATATTATGTCAATTTCCCAATATTATTTTAATGCCCATCCCTTTTCTATTATCTTAATCTTTCAAACGATAATTTGCATCACTATAAATACCCTCTATATGACTCCCAATCACACAAAGCAATCTCAGCCTTTTTATATACTTTCTCCTATTTGCTAAGCTTCTCTTTCAGAGTTTACTTCTCAAAACAATGGCCACTGATGAGGTATTGTTCTTGATTCATAAGTAATGAAAGTTTATGAAAAATTTACTAAATTTATTCATTATGTTCATACTTCATAGTATATAATATGTTAACAAAATACTTATTTGGATCAAATTTTGTGATTAAAATATTATTATTTGTTTTTTTTAAGTATTTTGTATATTAATCTATTAATACTCCTTATCAATTTTGAACATTTAATGTTTCAATTTGTATTTCTTGTTTTAAATTTTTAATTATACAAAAAAAGAAAATGTATGGTTAATAATTTTTTCATTATATCTACAAGTAAAAAAATTAAAATAAGGAAAAATATTTTAAACATTTCTGATAATATAAAAGATCAAAAGTTTAGACATTTCCCTTATTTAAAAGAAAAAATAACATTTCAATGTTACGATGAAGCCGAGAGGCCAGCCGCCGAGAAAACCAAGTAATGATGAACAATTTACATAAAAATCGTGGGACCCGTAATAAGTTTGGCTTAGGTTTATTAATCTAGTATATAAAATTGTGGAAAATGCTACAATCCCCACGAAATGATTCTGTGAGAGTTTTTAGCCCTTAAATATACAGTTATTATAGATACATGGAAGTTACATGTTTATCCAATGCTCTCTTTATGTTGCGTGCGGTAGCCTACGCTTGTGTTTGTGTTGCTTCCCGGCTTGTCGGTCATCAGATGAATGTTCTCAGACTGGAAACCCAGATGACTTTGGAGAACTTGGATCCGGACCAGACCAAATCAATAATAATAGTTAATTAATAGAAAAGACTACAATCCCGTCACCGAATGATTCCGTAAAAAATTTTAGCCATTAGATGAAAGGAAAGGTTTTAGCCATTAGATAGAGAGGTTTTATGCATTAATTAATTATTATTATTGTTTTGGTCGGTTTAGGATCCAGGTTCTCCACAGTCATCTGAGTTTCCGGTCTGAGAACATTCATCTGATGACCGACAAGTCAGGAAGCAACACAAACACAATGCCTACGGGCTACGGCACGCAACATCAAGAGAACACTGGATGCGATGGTAGCAACTAGCAAGACCAAAACCAGGTGATACCTTACTCTTTTTTGAATTTAATAATTAATCCTGAAATTACACCAATCAATCAATTATTTTATTTTCCTTTAATTTAATATAATAATGGGCAAGTGTTGACTTCCGGGTGCTGGTCAATTGGGTACCGAGAGCAGTCACTTTCACTATCATCGCAGATTCTTGCTGCAGCTGCCACCTCATTGTTAAGGAAGAGCTAAAGATTCTGCCCGGGAACTATCGACCCAATTATATGAGTCTGTGTGTCTGTCTGAATAAAACTACAGAAAATTAACCATCCATGTTATTTTTTCCCTATTAATCTTGGTTAGATTGTTTCTGATCAATATGAGTTCATTGTTTCTACTTTAATTAATTCCATACCATTAATTAGTGTCATCAGTGCTTCAAAATCTATTCCAGCGTTACTTTAAAACTTCTATATATCTAATTTGTTGGTCTTCTTGCTTCCTTACAGTACAGCCTTCTCTTAATTGATTGCTAATTAACATCTCTTATTGATTTACATGCATGCTTACTTCCAATTCTTTGTTTGATTTACTTGGTGCACTTTATTCATTTCAACACAATTGTGTTTCCTTTACCTCAACAGATTAGATTATTGGCTTGTGTTTCAACTTATTAATTGATTGATTCTTGATAAACTAACTAGGACCACTAATATTAACATTCAAAAAATAAAAATAAAAACATAAAAAAAGGAGAGTAATTTCTTTAATTTAACCACCCATTCATTATTTAGCTAACAAGTTGTTTACCAAATGTATATTAACAAACTTGTATACTAATCTCAACTTTTTAGTTGGATCGGACCTGTATATGTACAAAGTACTAGTTGTATGTGTAGATGCGCAAGGAAGAGAAAGAAGAATGTATGTTGTATCGAATAAAAAGAAAAAAAAAAAAAAAAAAGAAGAAAAAAAATGTATGTGATTGATTTACATGCTCAGTGCCAATTTTTTTCTTGTTTANTTTTTTTTTCCTTTAGCTGAAAGACAAATACATTAATGTGTATAAATCCTATTCATTCTTGATAAAATAGGATTGAGAGTAATTTACTTTTAGAACGCATTATTTAAGTTTTAACTAACAAGTTGTTTAGCAAATATGTATTAACTTCTTTACTGATCTCAACTTTGAACCTTTTTAATGGACCTGTACTAAGTAAATGCTCACAAAACCTTCATTTTATGTCAAAAAGTCTCAAATTATGTGAGGAAAAAAAAACTACTCCCTTTTTCTCTCTATTACGGGTCATACTTTATCAAGAATCAATTAAGATTGGTACAAAATTAATTATCTATTTGTTCTTCCATTTGCAAGAAATTAATCAGAGTGGCTTATAAAACACAGTTAAAATCACCAATAGAAGTATCCAAACATGGAGAAGAATATGAACACCATCAGCCTGGTTTTTACTCTCTTGTTGTCGGGTACACACACTCGCAATATAAGAGCCTCTCAATTAGCACAATACAATTTCATTTTATCTATTAGGATAGTACAGGAGACTGCCTAACTATTAGGCAGGTTGACCAATTATATAATAAAAATATGCATGCTTATACGATGAAATATCATACTTTTACTTATGTTGTTTGTCGAGTATGACATTTCAGCTTGAAAGTATGTATATCAATTGAAAAAGTATGGTCACCTAACCATTAAGCAGGTTGACCAATCATATAATAAAAATATGCATGCTTATACGATGAAATATCATACTTTTACTTATGTTGTTTGTCGAGTATGACATTTCAGCTTGAAAGTATATATATCAATTGAAAAAGTATGGTCACCTAACCATTAAGCATGTCTAACACATAACATATCATCAAATATATAACACATCACTTTTAAGAAATTATCATTATTTTTCATTCTTTTCAAAACAGTAGATATAGAACTGACATTCATTTGAATTTGTTGGAGATGTAATAATTTTGAAAATCGATCGATGACATATAGACATTATAATATACAAATGTATTTAAACAGGAACTATAATTGGGAGGTTGGATCACGTTGAGCGCGCTAAACATTGCACACATAAATTCAGAAGCAAGTGTTGGGAGGCCGAACCACGCAACTGTGAACCATTTGACTGTGCCAAGCGTTGCTCGAGATTAGAAGGAGCTGAGGACTTCGAATGTTCTTTCAATGTCGATTCGAACAGAAGTATTTTGCTATTGTTTGTCCGGTTGTCAAAACTCAACGGAGTCCCAACCGCCTGCCACAGAGCCTGAGCCGCCAACCACGGAGCCTGATCAGCCGCCAGCCACAGAGCCTGAGCCGCCTGCATTTGATATATGACATACTTTATTGAATCATAACATTTGAACATTAGTAGTGACCAAAATTCCTATAATGTAGCTTTCAAGTCGCTTCATAAGAAATATTGTCCTTGCTTCTACTTAAAATTCTCTTAAATTCCCTTGCTCAAAAGCAACATTTAATCCAACACCACAAGCCAACAAGTCCATCTCTTTAAATAGAACTAAAAAAACCCTCACCATTCCCATGTATCCCATCACATTCACTCTAATATTCATACTTTCTTCAACCAAGTTTCAAACAAACATAAACACACAAACATATGGAGCAAGGCAAAAAAATGGCCCTTATTGTGGGTTGCAACTATCTCAACACCCCAAACGAGCTGCGCGGTTGCCATAATGACGCGTTAGCCATGCGTGACTTGCTCATAGCCCGATTCGGATTCAGCCCAGATAACATTGGGCTTATGATGGACAAGCCCGGAAGCCCAATAATGCCAACTGGAGCCAACATCAAGACCGCACTAAACGAAATGGTCGATCGGGCCAAAAAAGGAGATGTCTTGTTCTTTCACTACTCTGGCCACGGGACTCTTATCAAGCGTCACGGTTTATCCAAGAGAGAGGAAGCTATTGTACCTTGTGATTTCAATCTCATCACCAGTAAGTTAAAAGTAACAAAAAATACTAAATAGCATTAAAGTATATTGAATAAAACTCAATTAATTTGCTCTGCATTTTTATTACATTTTATTAGGTGTGGACTTCAGGGAGCTTGTGAACCGTGTCCCGAGTGGAGTAAAGTTCACGATCCTCTCCGACTCGTGCCACAGCGGAGGACTTATCGACAAAGAAAAGGAACAAATGGGCCCTTGTACGGCCCATTTCAATAGTGGGCCCCACCAAAAGCCCAAGGCTATCCCTCTCCAGTCTATACTTGAGTATTTTACCTCACTAACAAGCAAAACCAGCACAGAGATAGGCGAACACCTGGCGGAGGTTTTCGGGCCGGACGCCAGCCTCATGTTCCAGCCCGGCCCGGTCGACAGGCCGCTGAAGGATGACGAGGGGATACTGCTGAGCGGGTGCCAGGCGGACGAGACCTCTGCTGACGTGGAATTTGCGGGAAGCGCGTGTGGCGCCTTCAGCAATGCCGTTCAAACGGTGGTGAAGGAGAATCTGAAGAGGGATTTGAGTAATCGGGAAATTGTGGCCATGGCTCGAAAGGTTCTTTCTTTACAGCATTTGGGGAACCAGCATCCGTGTCTGTATTGCAGTGACGAAAATGCCGATGCCGTTTTCTTGGGCGGACCAAAGGCGACGAGCTGAAAAGAATATTTCGAATTTTTTTTTTATAGCAGTTTTTATTTTTTATTTTTTTTCTAATCATATGAACAAAATCCATGTCCTGTTGCTTATGTTACATACTGTATTGACTATTGAGTATCTTGTAAAATCATTATTGTCTTAAATCACCATTGTTTCTCTTCTCACAAAATTACCCCTTCAAAATGGGGTCCTTTTCTGGGATAAAAAATCTCTAGAAAACAGGTAAATTGTGGCTTTGAAAGAAAACAGAAGACTTGTATAGTTTTCCTAAACTTCAGGGGTGATTTTCCCAACTCTTCCAAACAGTAAGTTTTACTTAAATGAAGCCAGTGACTCAATCCAACCTCCCTCTTTCATAAATGTAACTGAGATGTACATGCAAATTTCATTCTCAACTTTACATAAAAGAAAAGGTACTTTACTAGTTNAAAAAAAAAAAAAACTGTGCCTCCTGGCAAAAATAGCCACACAAATCATCTCCTTACAAAAGGAAACTAAAAGATTTTGGTAACTAAAGATCTTTCCATACATTAGAATCAGTAGTCGACGCGTTGTAATTTATCACGCTGTCTTGACATCCTAAGAAAAACGTGATCTTTTTCGTGTCGATATTCATCAAGGCATGTGCAGTGCCGCTAGGACTCGCGGCCACCGCAACTTCTTCAGGGCCGATTGTTATCTCAGAGAACCCACTCGCCAGTGATTTGTTTTCGAGCTGAAAATTTGACAAAATCACACGATTTCAGATAATCGGGTTTATCACCAGAAGATTATCTAAACAGATGAGTAGGGTATAGCCGAATGCCTCTTGCAGCAATCTGATGTACTCTTTTTCATATAAACGCAGCTTTTTCAGACCCATATTTTATCATTCGTAATCTTCTTCTGAAACCTTAGAATACATATATTGCTGGAACAAAAGAATCTCAATTGAGTGAGATAACACATACCCTGAACACAGTTTTAGCTCCCCATATAACAAATGTCTCGTTACAAGTATGGTGTCTATGATTTCCCCTCAAGCTTCCAGGTCGAATCTCACCCACATGAATAGAAGCACAATATAAAGCCCCTCCTGCAAATTAAATTAAACATCCACCTAATTGAGAAAAACATTCTAAAACAGCGCTTAAGAACATATACAAATAGGATATCAATAAATGAATAGTCTTCATTACAATTTCTACACGGCTAGATATAACACAACAGAGATCACAGATTTTCGAACACATTGAAATAACAAACTGCAGAGATATGAGCAAACACTTAAGTTCTATTCTGAGATATGTTTTCGTGTGTTGTACACCTAATTGCTTACTTATTGCATAAATCAATAGTTCAAAATTCTAACAGCACTCAAGAAATCAACATAAGGCTATAAAGGGAACAACAACAACATCAAAATAGATAGTTTCTTTTCAACAATCCAAGAGTTGCAGCTTCAAATTGGTGTAAATTACAGNAAAAAAAAAAAAAAAAAAAAACCTTCATTTGCTTATTCGAGCAATAAGAATCAACATAACCTAAAATGCCCTATGCATCAAAGTCTATAACTTTCCACACCATATGAGCAGAACACACACCCACACCTTGAATGCCAGAATCCAAGGCAAGTGAAACGGGATTAATCAACCAGCCGCGCTTGTCCCTCATCACGAGAGAGGAAAAAGATGGGAACTTCACAAGATTCGAATTTGAATCCTTAAAAAAACCTCCGTTTTTCGCGTCCCCAGCGTACGAAGACCGTTGAAACGCAGGATTGGAGTAACGGTGCTGGAATCTAAGCGAGACCCACGTGAGGAGAAGGAAAATGGAGAGGAGAAAAGGGAACGCGTGAGGCTTTTTGAGGAAAATCTTGAGGGAATTCAACAGGGTCGCCGCCGATTGATGGGTTTGGAACTGGAATTGTGGGATCGGGTCCGAAATCGGGAGCTGGTTCGAGGAATACGAGGTTCTTCGCGGATTAGCCATCTCTTTTACATCGATTTCAAGGTTCTTAAACTGTTTTTTCCACGGGTTTGTTATGGAATTTTCATGGCGATTGATCGTTTGTGCTGCGAGTTTTTCTGGTGCACTCGGTGAATTCGCTCGCAAGTCGCAGGTGGGTTTGGTTATTTGAGTTTGCTTTGAGATGGGGCATAGTTGTGTAGGGCTTGATTGTTCGATAAATAATTTATTTAAAATGAGTTATTTTGGTTAATTGTAGTTAATTTTAAAAAATGTGATATAATTAGTTGTTAGTAAAATTTTAAGAGTGTATCAAAATAATATACAATGATTAAAATTGATTTGATGTCAAAATAGGAGATAAATGATTGGAAATGATAGGTAGTTAAAATTATGTGAGTAGAAATAGTGAATTAAAGTTGATGTGATGTGTAAGAATGATTGGTTTGTACTCCCTCCATTTTGAAATATAAGGCATTTAAGGTTATTGCACAAATATTAAGGAGACATTAATTAATGAATAAATTGACTAAATTAACCTTATTTACTCTAATCACAACCATTCCACACTTCCTTAATGTCAACACAATGAGGGTATATTTGGAAAAAAATGCAAAAATTTGTCTTGATTTTTGAGCGCGCCTTATATTTCAAAAAAATTGAGAAATCTTTATAGGCCTTATATTTCAAAATGGAGGGAGTATTATTTAATTATATGAATAATATTAAAGATAGTGGAGTTAAATTAAAGTTGAGTTAGATTTTGAGTATGAGATAAAAGTGAATAAATTAATTCATAAAACTAAAAACTTTTAGGGGGCAATATGCAATATCCCAAAAAAAAAGCAAAATTAGAAATTGGGGTAAAGCTACAATCTCGTTACGGAATCATTCCATTGGGATTTGTAACCGTGATCAACTATCATTGACGATTACTTGATGATCTAAGGATTACAGTTCCGTAACGAGATTTTAGCATTTTCCTATTGGATCACAATCTTTATTTCGCATTTTAGTAACAAAAGAAACGAGCTATTGATTTTTAAACCAAAACACGCATTCACAAATCGGGCCACAGATGTTTATTTGTCCGGCTCGTTATGTGGTGTGGAGATAGGAAATCGATACATCACAAATGAGAAAAATAAAAACAAAATTGAAGTTGAGTTTGATGTTCTTATTTCACACTTAAAGCTTTATTACTTCATTAATTTTTGTGGTGTTCAGTACAAATTCTCTTATGGCATTTGAATATGCTGAGATTTGTTCTCGATTAAAGTTCATGAGTGAGTTGGAAATTTATGAATTTTCAATTTTCTCCAAGTATTATAAATCGGGTTTTCAAGAGCCCCATATATTTTAGAGGGTAATGTGTATTTTTTCATTTTATTTTTCGAAACTTTGACGTATAGTCTTTTCGAACTTTACCTCAGATACCGATCTAGACATGTAATCTTCTGACAGTCAATTCATTGACCGAACGCTTCAATTTGCAAATAATTAAAGCTTGTTTTTTTTTTTATCGCCAAATTTGAAAGGTTGAGATTAAATTGCAAGCAAAAGTTGAAAATTAACATGCAATTTAGCCAAAAAAAAAAATGCTTATACCAAACATTTTTAGTTTTTAAGCCACAAGCTCATCATCAAAACCACAAGNGCGCGTAAGCATACTAACTAGAGATATTCTTTCTATAAAGGGCTTACAAAATGTATGACTGTCTTGAGAATGGATTATACAAAATACAGTTCCAGTTTAAAACTTAGTCCTTCCAGCCACCAGTGAAGTGTGGACTGCCAAGTACATTCCGCACGACGCTAAAACAGTTTTAGTAACATCCAACATAGAGTGAATCGTGAGCTAGGTGGAATTTATTACAACATATACTTTATTCACTTCTGTTCTGATCAAACAACAGAAAGTACGAAATAATATGCATAGAAATTTCTGACAGGAAATCTTGACATAATCTTGTATCACAGCTCAATCTTATATTGCCATCCCTAGAAATGATTTTCCTAACTAACTAAATTATGAAATCGTGGAGTTTTAGGGTTGTAAATCTGACCTCAAGTGTTCGGACTTGCTCCTGGTACTGAGACACCAGCTGTTTTAGCTGATGCAATTCCTGACCCATTTCCTCAACTGCCTTCTGTCTCTCATGTTGGATAGAAACAGCTCGCTTCAAAATAGTATTTTCATGCAGCAGTGCTTCCAGTTGCTGCTTTACCATAATGTTTTCCTATACATAAGTAGCACGAAAATTATGAGAATGCTTGGATACAAAGCATCCTAAAAAAATCCAATCATTTTTAACCAATCACTTTTTTTTAACTCAAATCTAATTTAACTTTAACTCAACCCCACTATCCTCAATATTATCAATATATTTAAATAATATCAACCAATAATTCTTACACATCACATCAACTTTGATTCACTACTAGTATTCGACCTGTGCATTTGCACAGATATAAATAAATTATTGTGAATCTGTATGCATATAATGATAATTATTTTTCTTTCACTTTTTTGCAGACCAAATTTACAATTAAAAGAGTTGGAATATTTTTTTTTTAAAAATTGCGTTTATCTGATTGGATGTAATGTATATTTTGGTACGTCTTTTATTTATGAATTATTTATTATTTATTTAGGAATTTCAAATATATTTTTTATTTTAAAAAAAAAACAAAATTAAATGTAACAACAATAATAACATCTAATCACATTATACGGTCAACACATTATATGGTCAACTGTCATTAATCAAAAGTTTAAAATGATTTTTGTAATTTTGAAGTGATGAGTATTAATTATTTAATGATTAAATGAAAGATTAAATACATCAAAATGTAACGATTTTTGGAGGGATAATTATTAAATTGCCACATAGGTAAAATTAAATAGGTTTTATTTAATGCTATTAGCTAGTAATTATATATATATAGATGCATTCACCCACATAATTTAATTTTAAGTAACCATCATTTCCAATCATTTTTTTCCTTCTTTTAATTACATCAAATCAACTTTAATTATTTTATTTTATCTATTATTTTAATTTAAAAATAAATTCTCACTAACAACTAATCATACCACATTTCCCAAAATTAACTATGGTTAACAAAAAAACCAATCAAATCCATACTATGTGACTCATTATGCGAATCTCAAGCTTTCATCATTCTTGAAATTGTGAATAATAAGAAGCGTTATTAAATGTGCGAAGCTCAAACCATTATAAAATATCAACAAAAGCCGACGAGCAGAGAAGAAAACGAGCGCAAACTCACAATGAACCACCGGCTGCAGGCCCAATTGCTTTACAAACCGACATAGCAGTCATAGATATGCCATTTGCAGCTCCTCTTTGTTCTTGGGACTGAATTAAATGTAAATCGAGATTCGTAAATCAATTCGATTATCGAAGGTCAAACTAAAATAACCAAATCAAGAAAAAAAAAGGAGAGGAATTTTACCACAGCTCTGTTTTGAAGAACCAACAAGCCGGTCATGATGGATATCTTGATTATGATTTACCATGGATTATCAGAAATCGAAAGAAAAAAATAAAAATTACAAAATGTCCAAGTAAAATTTAAAACGAACTCACATAGAGTACATTCTTCAACATAGAGGCCGAATTAAGCGCCAAAAAGAGAAGCGGACCAGATAATCTGGCTATAAACGGGTAACTCGACAGCAATGGTATTGAAATGACCTGCAAAACGGATAGTTAAAAATGGCAAATAAAAAAAAGATGCATGAAAAGTGCACGGTTTTTTACGAAAAACACATACAGCTCCAATACGAGCAACCATAACAGGCCCCAACAAGCTCTCCACCCAAGTATATACAAAGAGCTGAAAAACTACCAAACCGAACCCTGAATAATCGAGCAGATGGACCAATTATTAGACATTTTTACGTAATTTTGGAACTAACAGTAATTAAAAAAGATGTGTGTTGTGTACCTGTGATTGCAAGAACTTCTCCAACAATTGTTGTAGTGAAATTTAATCCCCCAAGATTCTTTGGACTTACAGCCCACAAGGAGAATATCTAAAATAATGGTGTAATAAAACGACAAATAAAAAATTCTCGGGAGATGGCAAAAAGTTACGTTGAAACAGATTTACCTCACTATAGGCCATGTCGTGAAGTTGAAAAATGCAATACACAATAATAGAAGATATCAAGGGCCAATTTTTTAAGAGGCTTCTTTGAGATGCAGAGGATTCTAGCTCAGGAAGTTCGATTTTCTCGGAGTGAATCGGTTCGTGTGTATTTTCTTCTAACCATTTCACATTTTCCTCACGATGGATGTGAAGAGTTTCCTGCAAAATATTCATACTTGAGAAGTATCTATATATAGAGAGAGATATATATAAAAATGTGTTAAGTTAACTCATGCAACAAAAGAATAATTCGAAACTATGATGATGCAAGAAAGCATAAAAATATAGGAGAAAAAAACGTACAGGAAGCCGGTAAGAGAAGAAAAATGCCACCAAAGCAAAGGCTGATATCACCAAACAAGGTAAAAAATATGGAAACCTGCGATTTTTCGAATTTATTACAACTGGCATAGAGTTTGAATTTTTTGAAAATTAGAGGATGAAAAATGAAACTAATTGTGCCAAAGTTAGTAATTGTTTTACCTCCCAAATAGAGATTCTTTGGAAAATATATGGGGATACTTCTCTGCAGGCTGAACAAATAAACGTCAACAATTTGTCGAGGGAGTAAACTTTTTTTCCTACATAAACACCTCAATATAGTAAAAGAGAAAGTTAAAATGTGGTAGTACAGTACACTGTACAAGTATATGTACACTGTACAAGTATATGATTATCTGAGTAAATCATTCGAAAGTACAACAATTTTTACAAAAATAACATTCGATTTGGCACTTAGATTAGCAAAAAGTATGCATTACCTGTGCAAGAAATCCACCGACAGCTGGACCAATGACTAAGCCGATACCCCAAGATGTGCTGATCTATAATGAACAAAATATTTTATTTTCTTATCAAATTCATATAAGGAAAAAACAAAGAGAGAGAGAGAGAGAGAGAGATTTCTATAATGGACCAAATATGTGGAAACAAGAACAAGAATGATGATGAAACTCACTACCGACATCCCTAAAGCTTGGTATTCTCTTCGACAAATTTCAGAAGAATATGCCTGTAAATTTTGGGGAAAAAAAATGTAAAAATCCATCATATATATAATAGACAGCTTTGCATCACTAAGAAGATTTAAAATTGACCTACCCTCAAAGGACCTAGCATTCCGCATAAACTTCCGAGAAGAAACCTTGTAGAAATTGCCATCCAATAATTTACGCTAAGGCCAAAAAGTGCATTGAAAACAACTCTGAAAAATTGTACCAAAATGAAGAAGATTAATATATACATATATAGATTAAGGAAAAAAATAATAAGTGAAGATGATTATTCCAATTCCCACACTGTAATTGTGCCGAAGATAATTACTGGCTTCCGACCATATTTATCAGAAATAAATCCCCATAGAAGAGAAGTGAAAGCTCTGCCACACATGAATGAAGCTCCTACAAGAATCATAATATTCAAACTTAAAACAATAGCTGAACAAAAAAATTATCTTACACAAGATTGATAAATGTTAAAATAATACACGGACCCACATAACCGGCATACGAACTTATATCTTCCTCCCTTTTTGCAATATGGAAGTCCCTAACCTGCATTATGCAGAATGTGAAATAATTAATTAGAGTACCTAATTACTCTAACCAGAAAAATAAACAGAACGTGTTGAATTTTATTTTTCGATTAGACAAAGGAAAACCGAGGTCAAGGTTGCAAGTTAATCATTACCATGAAGTAAAGGAAAGGGAAGAGAGACGATATTGGCAAGGCTGTCAACGAAATAAAAAAAAAAACATAATCTAAACTCACAATTATTGTTAAAATATATATATGACATAATCAGCAAGCAAACTCCAACTCTAAAGAAGTGATATATTTTGGAGAGAAAAAACATCATAGTACAGAAAATTCTCCCCACATTAACCCAAATTCATGAAAGTTGCAATCTTTTTTCTAAATAATAACATAATCAGATAGCAAAATTTAAACCATTTTAAAGATATTAACATCATAGCACAGAAAATTCTCCCCACCTTAACTCAAACTCATGAAAGTTCCAATCTTTTTTCTAAATTCACCATAATCAGATAGTAAACTTCAAACCATTTAGAGATATTAACATCAGAGCACAGAAAATTCTCCTCACACTAACGCAAACTCATCAAAGTTCCAATCCTTTTCCTAAAATTTAACATGATGAATCAGCTAGTAAGTGAACTTTAAACCTAAATAAAGCAAATACTAGCTGAAAAAAAAAACCATGTATAAGGTTATCGAGAACAAGAATCTACAATATAACGTCAACAAATGAAGCTCCTTCACTAAGCCATGATAATTGATTCAAAGAAAACAAAAACAGAAAACAACAAACGTTAAGACATTCGACCGTCACTGAGAAATTTTCAAGCAAAAACNGAAGAACCCACCTGCTGAAAGAGTGACAATCCAGACATAAAGCAGAAGCTTAAAGGGTATCCCATTGTTCGATTCCTTGAACTTTTGAACCTTGCAAGCCTCGCAATTTTCATCGTAGTCTTTTCGTTTTTTGTTCTTAATTAGCGGCTCTGTGTTTTCTTCCATTTCTTTTATTTTTATTTATTTTATTCCTTGTTTTGCTGTGGATTTTCTTGCTTGAAAGTTGAAATGGCTATAGCGCAACTCGTACATAATTATAGTTAATTAATTATTGAAAACTGGCATCAATTTCATCACGTGCTCTTCTCTATTGCTCTGTTTATCAACCACCTTGGCGAACTATTGTCAATTCCTTGTATTTAATGACAAGACGGTCCTTTTCGGTCACAAATTATTGCATGGTCTAATTGATAAACAAGTGGACATGTAATATTTTTGTGATAAAAATGCACATTTTATTTCATGAAATATCAATTTTTTTATATAGTATGATTGTTCAGTTTGGAATTTTGTATATGTCTGTGTTGATAAAAATACAAGAAAGACTTTAAAAATTGTCCAAATTTATGTGTTTATTGGTGTTTTATGGTGCTGGATGATGGTGTGTATATTAATATAATGTAGTAACTAAACTTTTATCATGGTTTGATCAACACAATCATTTTGATACTTAAATATATATGTTTTGAATTCAGCAGTGAAAAAATTCTAAACGGGTCAAGCTCGAGCTCTTAACGAGCTTATAATCGAGTTCGAGCTTGACTCGTTTATCAATATTAACGAGTTGAAATGGAACTTTAACGAGCCAAATTATAAAAAAATTATATTTACGCGTCTTATCGAGTCGAGTCGAGCTCACGAGCGACTTGCTTCATTTAACAGTTTTAATACCAGTTGATCCGTTATATAATCACAAAATAGAGAGTGGTTTAAATGGAAATTAATAAAATGAGAGTGTAGAAATTAATCACACCCATCAATCGTGATCTAATGGATGTCAATTGATGCGGAAATGAACATTTTATTTAAAAAAAAAAAAAATAGATGGAAATGAACATGCTTTCATCATCTAATTGTGCGTCATTCATTATGTGAATGTGCACATTCAACTTGTAAACGAGCAATAATTCAACGATTTATGTAATTAAATGCTTGTTCTTCATTTTCTACTCTTAGAGTATAGTACTAGACTAACTGCATTACTGATCAAATCCAACTCCATATCTTTGTGACAAAAATAAATGTATACGTTATACAATGTCATACTTTTATATACATTGATTTGTAGAATATGACATTTCAATTTAACATTATATATAACTTAAAAAATACGGTTATCTAACAATAGTTTTTATGTTATTCGATAGCTCTTCTAACAAGCTTAACCATTAGTCAAACATATATATTTTTTGCCTTGACCATGCTTCCATCAAGCTTATGAGCATAATTGTTGAATGTGGGGTCCGTCGGGCAGTTGCCGTCGAGCTTTAAACCTGATCATGAGATTGTGATTTACTAGTTTGGCTCGTCTGATAAAGACGTCGTGTTTGAGCTTGTTTAAGGCTCGTTTAGTTAGATCAGCTTATAAGGCTAGTCAGATTGATAAATAAAGGTTTATTTCCCTCGAACTCAAACTCATGATACTCGAGCTCGAGCCCATTAACAAGTCGAGCAGAGAGTCGAGCTTGGGTTGTTATTTAAATGAGTTATTAATCGAGCTCGAGTTCGATTCGTTAGTAAATATTAACGAGATGAACCATATAAAATTATTCTTGCAGTTNGCACTATGTTACTTTAAACGACAAAATTTTTACATTATTTTGCTTTAGCACATTCTAAAATAATGTGATAAAAAAATTATATGAACCCAATGATATAGACAGCTGTTGAAACTAAACCATGTGGACCCATTTCCAAAGAACCGGCCATTCTTCTTACCCGGATGTTGACTAAACGAAAACTTCAAGCATCAAATCAAAATAGGCCACAAAACCATGAATATTACCAACTATCACCAATAATCACTGAAAAAAGGGAAAGGGAGGAGAAAGAGAGAAAAATAAGTAAAAATTGTCCATTTCTGCAGCGACTGTGTAAGCCAAATCCTTTGCAAACCGACTCTACACCTTCATTTAGATTTATGTAATTGATAAGATCAATGTGTAAAAAAAATTACACATGCTTTGCCAGGAGATTTATCTAAAGCTTTCAAATCGGTGGTCACTTATTGGAGAAGGTCCCTCCCTCGAAAGTATCTCTAGAATCAAACCAATGTGAGTTGAAATAAAACAGTTACATAACTTGGCCGGGTATAAAACAAGCCTCCCAATTTTGCTTACGTGAATCATAATTCTTGATGATGCCATGCCATATAGACATAGTTAGCTAACCTAACAAGATTTTAAAAGACCAAATTTTTCATCCTCCGTTCATCAAATAACCAAAGTTCTGAGCGAGCATCATAGAGCGATGTGCACAAATGTGGCCAACTGTTATACTGACACAATAATATTCAAGCATGAAGTATATAAATGAAAAAAAAAACTTACCTACTCTAGAATGAAAACAAGTCCGGAGAGGATGATAGTATTCGTTTGGAATTTTGAGTGACATTTTAAGACTTTAAGATTTGAGACTTGAAAATTTTCAGGAATCCTACGAAAATCTTATTATGGATTTGGAATGAGATTTCGTACAAAGGTTTTATTCTTTCAGCTGAAAAGCTTAAAAATGTGTAACAAATTTCAATCTCAAATACGTTAACAAATACTCAACAAGACTTTTTAAAAATCTCAAATGAAGACTTTATAAAGTCTTCAAAAAGTCCAAGTTAAATATTCCTAAAATCCTTTAAAAATCCCAAACGAGTACACGCTACTCACTCTTGGCTGGGGAAGAACCACATTGGCGGCGGGAAAATCTTCTCGAGTCTCCGGGCATCCACGGGATAAATAACACGGTGACACAGTCTTCTTCTCGTAATCCAAAATGCCAATGTCGTGGCCGTTGATCCGTTCATCCTTAAACACCTCGGTGTCTTCCAAATCTGTGAAGTAAATGGAGTTGGGCCTGAACCCAGGCAGCTGGGCCGCAACCGCGTGGCTGCAGTTCCCCACGAAAACAGCCCAATTCCCGAGAGAGGAGCACCTCACCAGATCCCCACACTCCGCCTCATATCTGTCCACATCGAAATCAATAGTCACACTCGGGGGATATTGCTCTAAGATCCTGTAATCTTCCCCACACAATCCCTCCTCCTAGTCCAATATGTCTGTCCTATGTGGAGTCACAAACAGGATGTCCCGGCCCGCAACCACCATCCGGGTCTTGGGCTTGTGGGCCCACTTGGGAGACCCGCGTAGACTCATTCGGTCTGCAATCCGAGTCGAGACAGGGGAAGACGGGTCATGAAGGTCCCAAGAGTCCAAGCAGCGGCATTGTGTCAAGGCGAAGAAGAGCCCATGGGCCTGGGAGTAGACGCAGTCCTTGTAGCTGCTATATGGGGCCGTCCTGTCGTCCGGGCTCCACCAGCTCCTGACGTCAGCCATTGGAGCCCATTTGTCATTCCCTCCACGGCCCGGGCAGCAGAAGCCCATCATTCCCTCCAATTTGTAGATAATCACGGCCCGGCAGGTTTGGTCGTCTGGGGAGGAGGAGAGGATGATCTTCTCGACGCGAAACGGGTCGTAATCCTGTCTGTGGTTGTAATTGGGGAGTTGGTGAAATGGGGGAAGGGTTATGTGGCGGCGGGAGATGGGGTTGTAGAGGAACATATCGTGGGTGCGGGGGTTCCAGAGGGCGACCCAGCCGTGGGAGGAGCCCCTGAAGTGCATCACATCGCCGCTGCCGGTGACTTCTCGGGCCGCACCTTCGCAGGTTAGGGTTACGACCCGATTCTCGGCCAGGCTGTAGATATTGTAAGCCGCGGTGGTGGTGGAGTCGGGTTCCAAGACGGGGGGGAGCATCAGCCAAGGATATGATGTTGGGGAAGAGGAGGGTGGAGTTGTTTGCGCCGTCGTACGGCCAGTGCTCGTCGGACGGCAAGGTGAGGGCTTCCGTTCGCTGCGAATCCGACAGACGGGGAAAGCTTTACGGCGAATCGTACGGGCCTCGACGAGTGATAAAGGAGAAGTCACCGATGGTTGGTTGCTACGCGCTGTCGTCTTCGTTGAGACATTTGAGAAGCACAAATTGGATAGATGTGTGACCGCGGCCATCACTTTTCTTTTCAGGGGTTTTTTTCTCGCTAGACTTTGTAAGCAATTTGACTCTGAAATTTACAAACGACACTTTAAACAGTACCACTGTGGAATCATTCCATCACTATTTTTAACAATTCAACGATTCAGGACTGTAGTCTTACATGTTGTAACTATTTTTTTGTTCCTTTTTAATTTTTATTCTACTGGACTTGATACTTGAACATTAAGGGTTGATTGTATATAGATTCAACTAGTTTTTATTTGGTTTGTTTTTAACTATAGTTTTGTTTGGTAATCAGCGGTTAGCTGTTAGCTGATTGTATTAGCTGTTTTGACTTGTAGATTGAATTAGTTGTTTTGACAATCGTGTTAGCGGTTTGTAAAAAATTGTTTGATAAAATTAGCTTTTTTAAATGGCTGTTAACATGTAAAACTACTTATAAGGACATCAACATAATTTATCACTCTAATTTATGTTGAACCTATAATTATTTAGAAAATGGAAATAGTTAATATTTTAAATATTTATTAAAGTGATTTAAATATGATAAAAAATATAAATAATAATAAAATGAAAATATTTCATAATCGAGTAAATAAGTTCACGTCATATAAACAAAGCCAACAACAAGTCATACTAATGCAAAATATAAATGTGACTCAATTGTAATATCCGCTATTATAATTAAAAAACAAAAATAAATGAAAAGGAAAAAAAAAACAAATGCTCTAAGAACGACGTCTAGATGTCATCAAACTTGAAGCTATATCATTACGAACGTTCAACATAAATAATTGTAGAAAAGGAAAAAAAAACAAATGCTCTAAAAAAACTTCTTAAAAACTTCATAGATTAAGTTAATTGTAGAAAGTACAAATACCAAAATAAACCATCAATAAATAAACATCCAACATTATCATACAACCCAAAAATTATGTCTAGGAAATAAAAAGAACACATCATTCAGGACCATACAATCAAAAAGTAAATACATAATAAACTTAACTATCGATTTTCTTATGCTCCTTATACATGTACTTAATGTATTCAACCCTACAGTTTTACGCTTTTGCCTCTATTTACTACTATTTTCCATGGCAATTCCAAATATATATGATTTAGCTTCAAAACACGATGGTGCGCGACAAATATGTTATTCACATCAAAGTATTTAATATACATATTAAAAAATAAATATAAGTAAGTTTTCAATTTTTTTATTTGAATTTTTTTAAAGTAGTTGAGTAATTTATTAAACTATAAATAACATAATTTTTCATTTACGTCGAAGTTAATATTGATCTGTAATTTATGAATAATTAATTATTTAATTTTTATATTTGGAACTCAAATTTAAACAACACGTTTCACGTACTAAAATTACAGTAATTCTAATGATCCAAGCGAACCCTCCTGTAGCGAAATCCAGAAACCGGTCGATCCCCGTGTTGACCCGCCGGATCCTTTCCCGGAACTCACTGTAGCGAACCCTCCTTCATCGATAAACTCCAGATCGCTGAAAAAAAGACGCTCCACTGCTGAATTGCTTCCAGAACAACATAATTCACTAATTGAATCAGGATCCCCAAATGCTCCGAAAAAGCCTGAGACTACCCTGCCAGTGCCTCCCTTAAGTTTCAGGGATACATTGAACAAAAACCGACCTCATGTTCTTCTTGATTACGCTGATGAGGGGGATGATTTGGCTGATGAAGTCACGGTTGATTTTACGAAGCCCGTCCCAGACATTCAAATGAAGGAAAGCTTTTTCGAAGCTCGAATCAAAGCATTTAGCAATGTTGTGGTGGTAAAGTTATTGGGGCTTAATATGCGGATGGCAACCTTACACGCGAAACTTGTGGAAATCTGGCCGTTCATGAAAGGTTGTCCTATAATCGACGCTGAAAATGGACACTTCATGATCCAATTCCGAACTCATGAAGATGCGGTGTCTGTGCTGGTAGGGGGACCGTGGATTATACGGAAACATTATCTCCACGTTCAGCCTTGGGAAGAGTCTTTTGACGGGGAAAACAACGAAATAAAATCCACGATTGCTTGGATTCGATTACCAGGTTTGCCGATACATCTTTACCACAATAAAATTTTCCGCAATGTGGGTTGTATCGTGGGAAAGGTAGTGAAGATTGACCACCAAACGGCAGACCAATCCCGCGGTAAATTTGCCCGTCTGGCAGTCTGCTTAGATTTGACAAAGCCTCTATGTACTCATTTTACAATACGAGGTAGACCTCAGAAAGTGCAATATGAGATGTTACCAGATATATGCTATACATGTGGAATATGTGGACATACTTCCTTTACTTGTCCTAGTCGACCCGCGACTGCCAAGGCGACTGGGTCAGGGGGTGCTGGACCATCTGCTAATTCATCAGGCGGAGGCACATCGTCTGGAGATGGTGCTCAAGAGGGTGAGAAGCAATTTGGACCATGGATAAGGGCAAACACTGGGGGCTGGCTTCAACCTAGAAGCAAAAGAACTGCTGGGGTGTATCATCCTAAACATGGTGAGGTAGTGCAGGGTAATGGTAGATTTGCGGCATTATCGGAGAATAATGGGGATGATGATGTAGGTCAGGAGGCCGTCCCTATTACGGGGACCGTTTTTAATGGCAATGATAAGGGGAAAAGTGTTTTCATTGCACCTGAGACATCTTTCCAAAAAAGACACAAGGAGGGAGAGACAGTACAGGAGAGGGTGGGTTCAATGAATGCTAATAAAAAGGGAGATAATGAGTGGCATGTAGCTGGGCCAAAAAAGGGGAATAAAGGGAGAGGAGGAAATGATAAGGAACCGGTCAATGGGAATGAAGGACGACTATCTCAATCAAATCAAAGAGGGCAGCTAAAGGGGACTAAGGGGATTCAAAATAGGATGAACATGCAAGAACCAAAACGTGCACTAGCCTCAGTAGACGGGGTGGAATCAAATATTGGTAACGGGCTAAAGTTGATGGAGGAGTCCCACGTAGTAGTACCCGTGACGTCAGGTTTGGACCCTTTGCGACATCGAGCAGTACAAATTGTTGAGAACCCAAACCAATCAAGTCCAACTGGAGTTGCAGTTGACTTATTAGACCCAGGGGATACTATGCAGATAGAACCACCGGATATTCAGCGGCAGGACAATTCAGAGGAATATCAGGATGGAGAAGGTGGCCACATGACTGAGGATGGAATCTAGATTTCACAGGTTCCTAGTTCGATCTGACGAGTGTCACTATATCTAACTACTAGTTTCCTAATGAATTTAATCTCTTGGAACGTTCAAGGAGCAGCTTCGGAGGGTTTTTTCCGAGCTTTCTCTAACATCACACATCACTATCGGCCGGATGTTTTTGCTATTTTTGAGCCTCGTATAAGCCGTATTACTGCTGATAAATTTATTCGAAGAAGTGGGTTTGATTGTTCTTTCCGAATTGAAGCTTCCGGGTTTTCCGGAGGCATATGGATATTGTGGAAAGGGAGAACGCATGTTGAAGTGCTGAAATGCCATCGCCAGTATGCACACACTCGTGTGAGCAAAGATGGAGTGGAAGTTTTGGTTACATTTGTCTATGCTAGCCCAAACCCAACAACTCGACGTCTGTTATGGCCGGAGCTACGAGACCTAGCGGCGAGAATAAAAGATCCATGGCTTATCGGAGGGGACTTTAATTGTATTCTCCGGCAAGATGAAAGACGTGGGGGTGCACCCAATCGTATATCTACTAACCACGATTTTTCGGAATGGATATTTGACTATGATCTTCATGAGGTTCGTACAGATGGCTTCTTATTCACATGGGAACGAGGAGGCCTGCAGCAGAAACTAGATCGATTCATAGCAAATTCGGCATGGATGGATAAATTCCAACTGGGGTTAGTCCAACATCTCCCTCGGACCAATTCTGACCACTTTCCTCTTCTTGTACAGTGTTTGGAGCATCACACGCCACCTCAAAGAAGGAAACCTTTCAAATTCCTTGCAGCATGGCTTTTACATGATGGGTTCCCTGAGCTTGTGAAACAATCTTGGGTTGGGCAAAGTTATTTTGAAGCTGCTCATTCCTTCCAGACACAGGCTTCCGAGTGGAATTCTCATATTTTTGGGAATATTTTTACCCGGAAAAAAAGACTGCTCAGGAGACTAACAGGAGCACAAAGAGAACTACAAAAATATACTACTCCACGACTCCTTATCCTAGAAGCGACTTTATGCAAAGAATTGGAAGAGGTCTCGTTGCAGGAAGAATTATTAATGCTACAGAAGTCTACGAGGGACTGGACTCTCTTTGGCGATCGTAACACCGCATACTACCATCGTCAAGTGAAACACCGCCGCAATCGCAATAAAATTTTGTTTCTTCACGACGCTAACGGCGTTCGGGTTGCTGACCAGGATGAACTGAAGTCGACTGCAGTGGCCTACTTTCGAGGTATTTACACCGCAGGTGTGCCTGGTCAGCCAATGGAAATTCCTAATTTATTTCCCCAGCTCAATGATCGGTTTTTCACTCCCATGACACGGGATGTTGGAGACCTGGAAATTGTATCTGCGTTAAAAGCGATGCAACCACTCAAGGCTCCCGGCCCAGATGGCCTCCATGCTTTGTTCTTTCAGCGACAATGGGGAAGTGTCGGGGCGAAGGTATGTGATTTAATTCGGGGTGTGTTTCGGGATGGTGTCATGCCCACAGAGCTGAATAAAACTCTACTGGTAATTATCCCTAAGGTGGAGAATCCTGAATCGATTCAGCAATTTCGCCCGATTAGCCTTCTTAATGTAGTTTACAAGCTCATTACTAAGGTACTTGTTAGCAGAATGAAACCAGTCCTCCCTCGTTTAATAGGCCAGGCTCAATCGAGCTTCGTTCCAGGGCGCCAGATAACGGATAATATAGTGATCGCTCAAGAGCTCATTCATTCCATGCGTACCAAAACCGGTCGGAAGGGATATATGGTAATTAAAATTGACCTGGAAAAAGCCTACGATTTTCTGAGATGGGAGTTTATTGAAGACTCTTTACAAAAAGCAGGGTTCCCGGTTCCTGTGGTGCGTACTATCATGGCTTGTGTAACCTCAGCCTCGATACAACTCCAATTTAATGGGGAGACTAGCGATGTTTTTCTACCATCTCGGGGTGTGCGTCAGGGGGACCCCATGTCGCCTTATTTGTTTGTCATTTGTATTGAACGACTAGCACATCTGATCAATTCCCGAGTCAACGAGGGATCGTGGAGACCTATCCAGGTGGGCAATGGAGAAGTCAAAGTACCTTACTTAATGTTTGCAGACGACCTGTTACTTTTTCTTGAAGCAACAGAGGATCAAGGGCAATTAGTTAAGAAGGTCCTGGAGGACTTTTGTGCTCAATCCGGCTTTAAGGTGAGTCAACCCAAGACAACTGTGTTCTTCTCGAAAAATGTCCAACTGCAAAGTAAACAAAGCCTGGCAAATTTGATGAACTTTACTGTTGTTGATTGCCTTGGAAAATATCTTGGCGTCCCTCTTATTCATGGTCGTGTTACTAAACAGACTTATGAAAATATAGTGGCACAAGTAGATAGTCGGTTGGCGGGTTGGAAGGCCAACTCCTTGTCCTTGGCAGGGAGAAGTGTCTTAACTCAATCGATTGTGAGTACGCTCCCATATTATACCATGCAGACCGCATGGCTTCCAGCTTCCATTTGCGAGAAACTAGAGAAACGGTGTCGAACTTTTCTGTGGGGAGGAACTAGCACCCAACGCAAAATTCCTCTTGTGCCGTGGGAGATCGTTTGCCAAAGCAGAGAAGCTGGAGGATTGGGGCTGAAACGACAAAGGGAGATGAACATGGCTTTGATAATGAAATTGGGTTGGACCCTTCTAACGAAGCCGGATACACTATGGGTTCGATTGATCGTGGCAAAATATAAACTCAACACAACATCAATGGGTGTTGACTATATTTTTCCCAAGGGGTCCACGGTGCTACGGGCCATTGGGAAAGTGTGGCCGGCTCTAATGAAAGGGGTCAGATGGTCTATTCGTAATGGTAATGTAGCAAGGTTCTGGCGAGATAACTGGCTTCATCAGTCGACACCATTACATGTGCTTGCGACAGGTCCGATCCCGGTGGACCAATGGGAGTTGTCGGTGGCGAGCTTTGCGACTGATTCGGGAGAATGGAATTGGAGCTTATTCGCGAGCCTGTTGCCGGCTTGTGTGCTGTTACGAATTGCTTCAGTCCTGCCTCCAGATCATCTCCAGGAAGAAGACTCCATCTACTGGGGATTTTCCGAAAATGGCCGCTTCACAACGAAATCAGCTTACGCATCTCTGTTTCCACTTATTCCAACGATTAACCGAGCTCTATGGAAATCAATATGGCAGTGGATTGGCCCTCAACGAATACGACAATTCTTATGGCTAGCGGCTCAAGACAGGTTACTAACAAATATGGAGAGACATCGACGTCATTTATCGAGCTCTTCAATGTGCATGTTGTGTGGCCGGGTAGAAGAATCCACTTTGCATGCGTTGCGAGACTGTAAAGGAGCGGCACGGGTTTGGCACAATCTACTACCAGATCAGTTCCATGACTACTTTTTTAACCAAAATCCCAAAGAATGGTTGCTAATCAACTTAAAAAACAAAGCCCAAGTGAATGTCGAGGGATGGGAGACTTTATTTGGTGTTACAGCTTGGAGAATATGGAATGGCCGAAACGAGGCTATTTTTGCCGACAGCGAATTTGTGGTCTCTCACAAAATTCGAGAGGTTCATAAGGTTGTTAGCAACATCGACTTGGCAGTGTCGGCTGAGAAACAATTAGGTGGCTTGGGTGTGGGAAGACAACTCAGATGGATCGCTTGGAATGCGCCATCGGCGGGAGAGGTCAAAATTAATACGGACGGCTCTTTAGTTGCGTCCACTGGCATGGCGTCGGCAGGTGGACTTGTGCGCGATGAGAAAGGTCACTGGCTTGGGGGGTTTGTAATGAACATTGGATATACTACTATTACAGGCGCAGAGCTATGGGGATTACTCCAAGGACTCCAATTAGCTTGGGATTTGGGGTATCGGAAGGTAGTTGCGGATGTGGATAACCAAAGTGTGGTCCAGATGGTCACGGGATTGTCGGGAGAGAGTTGGGGTGTGCACGGTGCAGTAGTGCGGGCAACACAAGAGATGTTGAAGCGGGACTGGATAGTGAATGTAGTGCATTGCTATCGGGAAGCGAATTTTGCTGCGGACTGCTTGGCGTCATTAGCTCATTCGTGTCCGAATGGCTGCCAGAGACTTATTGACCCACCACTAGAAGTGCAACCGTGGTTATTACATGACGTCGTTGGCGTCGCTCATCCACGGAATACCACTATCTAGAGGTCCTTAGGCTTCGGCCTCCGTTCTTTGTACCAAAAAAAAAAAAGTTGTGCAGATTCTTTTACTAATACACTTCTTAAAAATCTATTCTTTTTTGTGGATCTTCTAACATCTGCAAGCAAAGAAAAATTCTGGCAAAGTAGCCGTCAAATCTCAAAGAGTACATAATTTAGCTATAGAATCCCAAGGTCAAAGTTAGACTTTTCCTTCGTTGGCTTCAATCCAAATCATAATAATTGAAACAATAAATCCAAATACCCACAAAATTCCTCCAAGGAGATAATCATGAAATACTTTTGTTCTTCTTTAGCTATCCACTAGTGTATATCCCGTGCGATGCACGGAAGAGTTCATATTTTAAACATTTTTTAGACTTTATTTTAAATATAATTATTTATATTTTTCACATCTCGTCTATTATGAAAATAAAATAAATACAATCAATGAAAAATATATATTATTAAATACTTTTTTTATACAATATTTTTTATTTAAGGAATATTATTAAACCTTACGGTTTTGATTTGTTTTTTTTGAATCAATAATTCAAAATATATGATTGTTAACGTACAAAAAATAATGGAAATAATCCAGACTTTAAAGGAAAGCTATTTTTTATTATTTTACAAATAAAAATCTTCCAATTTTTTTTTAATTTCAAAAAAAAATTGGCAAGTTTGATAATGAGTTAAATCAAGTTATATAAATGATTAAATAGTTAAAATGTTATATTAATTATATTTTAAGAAATCCGATTATATAAAAATGGGTAAAAAAATATTATATTAATTAGTTTGTTAGGATTGTGATTATATGGAAGTTAAAATAAAATGAAATGTAACAAAAAAATTTGTTTGTGGTCTTTTCCTTTAAATGTTTGAATTTAAAAATCTAGTAACCAAATTTACATTATATCACGTAAGGAAAAAAATAAATAATAAATATTTATTAAAGAGATAAATGAATAATATTTATCACTTAGATAATAAATAATAAATATTTACATGTAAAAAAATAAATAATAATATATTTAAAAATATAAGTCAGAATTTCAAATAAAGTAAAAGGAGGGATAACTCATTTTTAAAAAAAGTTTCTAAATATTTAATATATTGATAAGTATCTCCATAAGAATAATCATACCATTTTAATTTTAAAAAAATTGGCAAGTTTGTTAGAGAGATAAATCCGGTTAGACAAATGATTAATTTGTTAAGATATTATATTAATTATATCATAAAATATCGGTTAGATAATGTAGATAAAAAAATATAATACTAATTAGTTTGTTAGAAATGTGATAATGAAAACCAAGATAAAATGAAATTTACCCAAAAAAAATGTTTGGAATCTTTTCCTTTAAATGTTTGAATTTACAAATTTAATACCGAAATTCTATTATATCACATAAGGAAAAAAATAAATAATAAACGTTTATTAATATATTAAAATATGTAATTTTGAATTTCATATAAAGTAAAAGTTATACTTATTCAAATTTATTTTTAAAATAAAAGTTATGATAAATATTTATTGATTCTCTTTCAAATATATTAATAAAATAAAAATATAAATCTAACAAATTTTGAAACAACCAAAAAAATCGGATTGATTGGCATAAAAAAAAGAAGTGAAATCGGATTTGAATGCTAAAATTGGAACACCTTACCAAATTGAATGCTAAAAGATTCGATTTGATTGGTTACTTAATTGCATGGGCTGAAAAAATTCAAAAAAAAATTTACAAATTGAAGAAGCGGGAAAAACACTATATTGAAGCGGGAAAACGAAATGATTTTTTTCGGATTGTTCAAATAATTTTTCTTCTCCATATTATATAGTAATAGATATCTGCAAGCACATAATGAAATCTCTGTACATCTTCCGTTTTGAATGTCAATTAATTTACTTGTCCCCTGTCTTGAAATTCTTGGTGTTAAATAATCAATAGCTACATCAATATTTGTTTTTCACTTCAGTTCTCTCACCACACACACGCACATACACACACAGAGACACACGCACACACAGAGAGAAAGGGAGATGGAGGGAGGGAGTAACCTCAAAGGGAAAGGTACTAAGGGGAAAAATACACATTCAGTAACGATTTCAAATAACCTAACATAAACAAAATAAATTGCGGAAAATTAAAAGGAAAAAAAAAAAGAAAAAAACTCACCACTATCTGAATCAAGAACACAAGAGGACAAACTTCAGGTGAATGTCATCAAACCCACCAGGAATTCGTTATGAATGAAAATTTAGAGCAAAAGCGTAGAGAAATTGAGGAATAAAAAAATGGAGAATGTAGAAGGGCAATTAGGACTGAACAGATTTTTATTTGTAGACCGCTAAAACGCTGCTAAAAGCAGCGTTTTCAATTTTGGCGGATGGGGCAAATAAGCTATTTGGAAAAGCCATTTACCAAACATATTTTTTAGATGATTAGAATAGTAAAAAAAAAATGTAGTATGGTTAATTGTTAGTAGATATATTTAAATACAATAATTAAAGTTGATTTGATGTAAAATATGAGAAAAATGATTGAAAGTGATAGTTAGTTAAAATTATGTGAGTGGATGAATAGTGAACTAGTAATCAACCTGTGCATTTGCACAGAGAAGAGTACTTTAAAAAGATAACAATATAAAAAAAATAAAAATAAATTATAATTTAATTCATGAAAAAATATGAATTAAGAAAATAATTCTTAAAATTGATTTTGATCAAGTAATTGCTATGGAAGAGCCGTTACAACAATTTTCTTTATGCTAATATATTCGGCCATTTTCATGAGTGTGTATGACTTAAAATTTGTGTACAATTTTGTAACTGCTTTGATTGTTTATGCTAATAATTTATGGGTCAAGCAAGTTATTTTGTAACTTAAAAATGAAATTGAATGTTGAAAATTTTGGAGGGATAATAAAATTTAATGCATGATAATATAATTAAATGCTATGTTGCTCCTCTTTATATATACTAGTAATCAACCTGTGCATTTGCACAGAGGAGAATACTTAGAAAATACAACAATATAAAAATAAAAAAAAATACATAATCATAATTTAATTCATGAAAAAAAATATGAATTACAAAATAATTCTAAATATTATTAAACACTTGCATTATTAAAACATTTGGGTCGAAATTATCTACTGAACAAATAATTGCATTATAAATAGTTGTTGAATTGGGATGGATAACATATTAAAAAAATGTGGTGAATTCGACTTAATTTTTTATTAAAAAACTTGTAAGGGTGACTTGGGTCGATATTCTCAGTAAGCCTCTTTGTTTAATAATCCGATTTAGTAAAGCCCAAAGAAAATAATATTTCAAATTAAACCCAATACACATTGTTTTGAAAAAAAAAAAAAAAAGAATCAGGTAACTGATTACCAAAAAATGCGTTACAAAACCCTCGACTTAAATAATCCAAACACTCCATGATTCGAGCTCATTTCTCTCTTGTGCGGATCACACGTTTTTTCTATGTAAAAAATATCCAAGATCTCATTTTTTAAAATTATTAGAGGAAAAGAAAACAAAAAAGCAAGTATAGATATAAATGCACGAGTTTAGCTAACATTCATGCAATTACTCATTAGATGATGTAAGAAGATTTGCAAAAAACATATTAATATTATAATATCTATAACTTCTTTAGGTGGGAACATAATGTAATATAATTAAATGATGAAAATTTAGTCGGGATAATATAATTGAATGCAAGATAATATAATTTAATGCTTTGGTGTTCCATATTATATACATATAAATATAGATATAAATATAGTAATCAACCTGTGTATTTTAACAGAGAAGAATACTTAAAAAAAATAACAACATAAAAAAAAATCATAATTAAATTCATGAAAAAAAAATGAATTAAGAAAATGATTCTCAAAATTGATTTTGATCAAGTAATTGCTATGGAAGAGTCGTTACAACCATTTTCTTTATGCTAATACATTCAGCCATTTTTATGAGTGGTTGTGACTTAAAATTTGAATTCAATTTTGTAACTACCTTGATTGATTTATGCTCATAACTTATGCATTCAAGTAAGTTATTTTGTAACTTAAAAATGAAATTAAATGTTGAAAATTTTGGAGGGATAATAAAATATAATGCATGATAATATAATTTAATGGTTTGTTGCTCCTCTTTATATATATATAGATATAGATTAAAGTTGATGTGATGTGTAAGAATGATTGGTTGATATTATTTAATTATATTGATAATATAGAAGATAGTGGGGTTGGGTTAAAGTTGATATTATTTAATTATATTGATAATATAATGTAGTAACTAAACTTTTTTCATGGTTTGATCAACACAATTATTTTGATACTCAAATATATATGTTTTGATTCAGTAGTGAAAAAATTCTAAACGGGTCAAGCTCGAGCTCTTAACGAGCTTATAATCGAGTTCGAGCTTGACTCGTTTAACAATATTAACGAGCTGAAATGGAGCTTTAACGAGTCGAATTATAGAAAAATTATATTTACGCGTCATGTCGAGTCGAGTCGAGCTCACGAGCGCCTTGCTTCATTTAACAGTTTTAATACCAGTTGATCCGTTATATAATCACAAAATAGAGAGTGGTTTAAATGGAAATTAATAAAATGAGTGTAAAAATTAATCATACCCATCGGAAATGAACATTTTCTCTTTTTTTTTTTAAAAAAAAAAAGAAAAACAATAGATGGAAATGAACATGTTTTCATTCATCTAATTGTGCGTCATTCATTATGTGAATGTGCACATTCAACTTGTAAACGAGCAATAATTCAACAATTTATGTAATTAAATGCTTGTTCTTCATTTTCTACTCTTAAGAGTATAGTACTAGACCAACTGCATTACTGATCAAATCCAACTCCATATCTTTGTGACAAAAATAAATGTATACGTTATACAATGTCATACTTTTATATACATTGATTTGTAGAATATGACATTTCAATTTAACATTATATATAACTTAAAAATACCGTTATCTAACAATAGTTTTTATGTTATTCGATAGCTCTTCTAACAAGCTTAACCATTAGTCAAACATATATATTTTTGGGCTTGACCATGCTTCCATCAAGCTTATGAGCATAATTGTTGAATGTGGGATCCGTCGGGCAGTTGCCGTCGAGCGAGCAACATAGCTCACCGCGTCCACTTTAAACCTGATCATGAGATTGTGATTTACTAGTTTGGCTCTGTAACAACAAATTTCGTGTATTAAATTTAAAAACACGAAAAATATTATTCAAATAATTTCTTGAATCAAAATAAATAAAGCGGGTTACAATCTCTAATTTCTCCTCTGATTCTTCTCACGAACAATTTTAAATCTTGGAGCGAAATCTTCGGCTTGATCTTCTCCTTGACTTGATTTGACTTGAATTAACGTTAATCCGAGGGCCAACGCCTTGATTTCGGATCAAACGTCGAAATATCCCAAGAACGCGAAGAACACGAATTCTTGGTCTTCGTCGCAAAGTAGATCTTGAATCTTCTCTACGCCGGTTTTGAATTTACTAACGTTATTCGGAGGCTTTGCAGCTTGTTTCCGGATTGAACGCCAGTCTTGAGGTTGAATGCGCTTGAATCTTGCTTCGAATCTTCAAAAACGCCTTTGAATCTTCAAGAACACTTGAATCTCGTCGAGAGAATTCTCTAGAGCTCTTGAACTTTGAATATGAAATATGATGTGTGTTTTTGACATTAGGGAGAGCCCCTATTTATAGGTGTAGGATGGAGAACCCTACCAAATTTAAGAATCGTAGGACACGATTTGATTGGTCCATGATGATTCACATAAGATCTTTTAGATCTACTTAGATCTTCCAAGATCTTCTAGATGTCATATGATTTATTACCAAGAATTAAGATTTGACACTTGGCATTATTTGATTGGTCAAGAATTAAAATATTAAAATATCAATTAATTAACTATTTAAATTTAGGAATTAAATTTATGGAAATTCCTAAAATATAAATAGAAAATATGACTTGATTTTTAATAAATTAATTTCCACGTGGCGCCATTTGATTGGCCACAAATTTTATGTCTCTACAAATGCCCCCTCGAGACTTGTTCACGGACGACCTGTCTTGGAGTGAATAAGTCGCGACTTCTTTATTGGGCCTTTTATATGCAAATACCAAATCAAATTCCGCTCCTTAAATATAAATTGGGCCTCAACTATCACACGACCCATCTCCTCTCAACCTTCTCAAATACATTTTTGGCCCATTTAATTAAAATCCCTTGCAGCATCATATCATTGCTTCAGGAAAGAAATAAAATTGTCCTCAACATAAGGAAAATATTTCTACCTGTACGTTTTCATAGCAGCAAGACCGACATGGACAAACCCTCAGCATTATCATGTGCAAGCCTCAACATAATAAAAAAAGATTGTTTCCATCCTCAAATATCCATTCTAATTTGATCAAATATGCACAGTTATTTCCACAAAATCAACCCATGTATGATGGGGCAAATAAATACTTTCCAAGTGAATTCATAACACATGCATGCTGGCCACGAAAAAAAGAATATATACGCATGAGCATCAATTAATTTCAACTTTGGAATTGAAATATTTAGTTTCCAAACAGGTAAACTCCACAGATACGTACACAGGCCTTGAGTATATGCTCTTGCATCACATAATATTTTCTTTCCAACTTCAAACATGCGTCCCGTATCTAGACCAATTCCTCCTCATATTAGGAGACAAATTTTCCTAAATTCACATAGTGAATCCTCTCTTTTAGAGGACAAAGCATCACTTTCTGTATCTATAAATAGGCCTTCACTTCTCAATTCTTTTTTTCACATTCGAAGCCCGACAGGTACTTCAGCTTTTCTTCTACTTTTTTTTTTTTTTTTTTTTTTTTTTTTTTTTTTTTTTTTTTTTTTTTTTTTTTTTTTTTTTTTTTTTTTTTTTTTTTTTTTTTTTTTTTTTTTTTTTTTTTTTTTTTTTTTTTTTTTTTTTTTTTTTTTTTTTTTTTTTTTTTTTTTTTTTTTTTTTTTTTTTTTTTTTTTTTTTTTTTTTTTTTTTTTTTTTTTTTTTTTTTTTTTTTTTTTTTTTTTTTTTTTTTTTTTTTTTTTTTTTTTTTTTTTTTTTTTTTTTTTTTTTTTTTTTTTTTTTTTTTTTTTTTTTTTTTTTTTTTTTTTTTTTTTTTTTTTTTTTTTTTTTTTTTTTTTTTTTTTTTTTTTTTTTTTTTTTTTTTTTTTTTTTTTTTTTTTTTTTTTTTTTTTTTTTTTTTTTTTTTTTTTTTTTTTTTTTTTTTTTTTTTTTTTTTTTTTTTTTTTTTTTTTTTTTTTTTTTTTTTTTTTGGTTCTTCATGGTCACTGCTTTCTGCTACTTATGAGGGTGTGTTGCTGCTGTTTTTCTTCAAATTTTGGTAGGCTAATATCAGAGGCTTCTTAGACATCAATCTCCCAAATCTCTAACCTTAAGGTGTTCAACGGATTGACCGAAAGAGGTATTAACGTGTTTCTTCTCCAATATCTTCTTGTTTTTCCCTTGCTTTCTGTTACGTTTATGCTGCAACATGCACGTTCGAGATGCTCGCAAAGCTATTCGGGACGTTCGTATTCGCTGCCGGGCTGCTTACGGGCTGAACCGGGGCTATTTTGGAGCTGTTCGGGTTGAAACGAGACTATTTTGGAGCTGTTCGGGTTGAAACGAGGCTATTTTGGAGCTGTTCGGGTTGATGTAGGGCTATTTTGGAGCCGTTTGAGCTGATTTGGGGCTGTTTTGGAGCCGTTTGAGCTGATTTGGGGCTGTTTTGGAGCCGTTTGAGCTGATTTGGGGCTGTTTTGGAGTCGTTTGAGCTGATTTGGCTGTTTTGGAGTCGTTTGTTGCTCTTTTCCTTTCCTCTTTCCCCTTTTTCTTTTGATTAATCTCTTTTTTTTTAGTGCGTGGCCCGTTTTTGTCGACATCAAGCTTCCAAGTTTCGAGCAAATTTCTTTGAGGAAATTACTTGTAAGTCAATTTACCGAACTTATTCAATCTAAGCTACTTAGCTCTCTTTTCCATTCTAATCTTCAAATTTTATTTTAACTCTCTTGATTGCAGCAAACAAGATGGTCTACTTTACAAGTACTTCTATCCGGGAAAAGAGATATTTAGTAGTCCTTGACACCAAACACCAATCGCTAGAGAAAGGGACCCGCTTTGCAGTTGAAGACCCAATCATTGGTGATTTTTCCAAGACGTGGCCAAAAGTTAAAAACTCCATGAGCGAGTGGACTCAAGAGTGTGCCTACGGGAAGTCCAAAGCATGGATCTTGCAAGCGACTCACCACAACCAGCAGAACGAGACAGAGCCGTCGCCATTGCCTACTTTAGGACGACGCATCACACGAGGTGAAGCTGCATGGGGAGAAACCATCAACTTTGCCGGCGAATTTCACTACGCGCGAGGATACTGGGAATGGACTGAAGACATACTTAGCCGGTGCAAGAGCAACCTAATCAAGGCAGAGATCTATGATGCTGTTTACGCTTCGCTTTTCACCTACGACTGCAATCCCGAGATCATCAAGGCATTCTGCGAGGCGTGGTGTCCTTCTACCAACACACTTTTAACATCTTCCGGGGAGCTTTCAATTTCGCTATGGGACCTACATACATTAGCAGGACTTCCATCGAGTGGGTTTATTTTCGACGAGGTAGTGCCGGATGTAGACGAGTTGGTCGGGATCAACAAAGACAAGAATTTATGCCTCCCCCGCTGCTGCAGATACCTTTTCCACGCCTATCATTTATTGTGCAAAGAAACCGGCGACAGACAAGTGTCAATCGATCGATGGGTGCAATTTTGGTCGAAGAAGCCCATCAAATACAAACAACCCCCCAATCGTGCTGACAAGAGGAACGGAGAGAAGAAGAGGATAATTCGCCTCAAGTCAACTTATAATCCGCCCGGCACCTTCGAGGAACATCGACGCTGGACCTCCGCCGAAGATCTATTGTTCAAGAAGATGGTCGTGACCGAGTCAAAGCTGCAAGAAGAAATTCATTTGGCGGCCTACCTCTCCTGTTGGATATGCACATTCGTTCTTCCTAACAACGATGTCGACATAATTCGTCCGGGCACCTTCAAGATGGCAAGCATGATGGTCAAGGGTCAGACGGTTGGTCTCGCGGTTCCGGTGTTGACGAGCATCTACAAGGGGCTGAACGAATTTACAAGCTGCATAAGTCTATCTCGATCGATTTTTCCCGTCCACTTTGTTTACGGCTGGCTGGCACTCTATTTTAAAACTCACTTCGCAATTGGTCAGACGCGCAAGCCCATGATGGTGACATATTCCGGTGAGAACGGCGCAAGACACTTTGAGCCCGAGGAAGCCCGCAGACGTATCCACAAGGGGGACTCCGCTTTATGGACTTGCAATATCATCATCAACGACCAGACTTCCCGATACGTCGATGATCAACGAAGACCTGGATACGAATGGAGATACTTCATGGCGATTCGGTCTAACTACCTAACGTGGCGTCAAGGCAATCGCTTTTTTGTAGAGCCATATAGTCCTCATCGATTCAGTCGTCAATTTGGGTATTATCAAGATGTTCCCGGCATTTTGAAGAAAGACTTCCGTGAGGGCTCTCTCGACGATGGCATTCACTATTGGCAACTGAGCGTTCTATGCGGATCCTTATCCAAAGCTTCATTGCCTTGTGCCTCAACAAATGCGAAGAAATCAACACCAGCTTACAAGTCATGGTGGCACCAAGTTCATGGAGGCTATCTTGAGCGCCATATAGAGGATTTACTTGCATCAAAGTTCAAAGTGATATCTTCGAAAGACAAGGAGCTAGTTGTTGACGAGGGTGATCCTGCAAGTGAAGATGATGATGCGCTTCTCGCCAGAATTCCTGGGAACAGCAAGAGAAAGAGTGGGTCCACCTCTTTAGTAGAAAGTAGCAATCCCGATCGACATTGGAAGAGAACAAAGCGAACGACTGATTCTTCGCAGCACGTGGAGAAAACAGTCGAAAATCAACATGAGACAGAGGACCTCATTGCTAAGGTTTTCCCAAGTCTATATCTTCTTCTTTTACTCCTACCTCGAGTTCTCTTTCTAATTGATATACATTTTTCATTTCTGCTTTTCAGGCTCAACGGGACGTCTTTGGTTCTGACGATGACGAAGAGTCTCAAGACGATGAAGCGACTTCCTTAGCAAATGTTCCAACGTGTGCGAAGAAACTTACTGCTCAACAAAATCTTCATACTCCAGCCGCTTCAGAGTTTAAAGGGGAGAAGTTCATTCTTGACCGTCAAAAGAAGTATCTTCAAGGCATGTGGCACGACCTCCGTGACAAGGTCATGGCGACTCCTATCGATTTCTTGTCTTCCATAAAAGAAGAGGTGTCACTCGTTTTTGATGCTATGAGGCAATGCGACAAGTGTGACCTTTCCACTATTGAGAGCTCATTTAAGGTTTTGTTTGACAACGCCGACTCTTATGACGGAGTACGGTCTAAATCTTCGGAGAAGGCGACGAAGGAACATATTGCTCGACAGTTGGCCGAGGCTAAAGATCGTCTTTGTGAAGATAAGGCGAAAGAAGATACCGAATCAAATCAAGTGAAGTCCACTCAGGATGAGCTAAAGCGAGTCACGGAAGAGCTTGAGCAGTTGAAGACAAAGGCAGAAACACTATCCAAGACATTGAAGCAGCAGCAGGAGTCACTCGACAGTGCCAAGGGCCAGGTGAAATTAACTCAAGAGAATATCCTCACCATCAGCAGTGTTCCATCGTTGGACGAAGAAGTGGTTGAACAGTTGAAGATGTTGAAGTCAAATTTGAAGGCGACTAAAGAGAAACTAGGAAGCTTGAATCTTTTTGTTTAGTGATGTTTGCGACTCTTTTGCTTATTTCTTCATGTAATAAGACTCAAGGTTATGGAATAGAATGATTCGTTTCTTTTTACATCGTGCAATCTCAATCTCGAACATTAGCATTTGTTGCACTTCATTTCCTCGCCAAATCAATCAAAATTGACTAACTTAGAAGACGAACATAATTTATGACTGAACTTAGAAAATATCTAAGCTGCCTACGTACCTTTTAAAAGGATCAAGTCATAACGTAGTTCAAAGTAACATGAATTTGTTTAGAGGGGGGTGCCGTACACAGTTTATACTCATGCGGGCCAGGAGTGACTATTCTTTAACTACTTTTAGACAAAGTAGAGTATTAGGTTTAACCACATAACACCTTAGTGGAGAATTAACAGTTTAACCACATATATTCACATTGGTGGAGAATTTAGCAGTTTAATCATATGCAAAGCTTTTTGGTGATTACCGTTCACAGTTTATACTCATGCGGGTCAAGAGTTCTTCTTCTCTTTTTTGGTTTTTTTTTTTTTTTTTTTTTTTTTTTTTTTTTTTTTTTTTTTTTTTTTTTTTTTTTTTTTTTTTTTTTTTTTTTTTTTTTTTTTTTTTTTTTTTTTTTTTTTTTTTTTTTTTTTTTTTTTTTTTTTTTTTTTTTTTTTTTTTTTTTTTTTTTTTTTTTTTTTTTTTTTTTTTTTTTTTTTTTTTTTTTTTTTTTTTTTTTTTTTTTTTTTTTTTTTTTTTTTTTTTTTTTTTTTTTTTTTTTTTTTTTTTTTTTTTTTTTTTTTTTTTTTTTTTTTTTTTTTTTTTTTTTTTTTTTTTTTTTTTTTTTTTTTTTTTTTTTTTTTTTTTTTTTTTTTTTTTTTTTTTTTTTTTTTTTTTTTTTTTTTTTTTTTTTTTTTTTTTTTTTTTTTTTTTTTTTTTTTTTTTTTTTTTTTTTTTTTTTTTTTTTTTTTTTTTTTTTTTTTTTTTTTTTTTTTTTTTTTTTTTTTTTTTTTTTTTTTTTTTTTTTTTTTTTTTTTTTTTTTTTAAATTAATACATAGTACAATTAAGCGTAGTAGCGTTTCAAGAATTTCCCATTGATAGGGCCAATCTTGACTCGATCCTCCGAAATCAACTTATACGCGCCATTGGTGTAGACTTCCGTGACGACATAAGGTCCATCCCATCTTGACACGAATTTGTTCCCAACACGATGAGTAGTTATGATGGGTCTTCTCACAGTAAGCACCAGATCTCCTACTTGAAAAGAACGAGCTCGGACCTTCTTATTGAACGACTTTGAAAGACGAGCTTGATAACATTCAAGCCTTTGTTGCGCTTCCAACCTCCTCTCATCAAGAGCTTCTAATTCCTGAAGGCGCAGTCGTGCATTATCTTCTTCAGTCAACCCTTCTTGTATGGCGATCCTCAATGATGGAATTTGTTGCTCGAGAGGAACGACAGCTTCAACACCATATACAAGTGAGTACGGGGTCGCTTGAGTGGGAGTCCGATAAGTGGTGCGATACGCCCAAAGCGCTTCATGAATTCTTTCGTGCCAATCCTTCTTTGACTTAGCTACGACCTTCTTCAAAAGACTACATAAAGTCTTATTGAACGCTTCAGCGAGTCCATTGGCCGCCGCGTTGTACATAGAAGACTTTCTTTGCTTAAAGTTGAACTTCTCGCAAAGCTTATCGATTAGGCTGTTGCTGAAAGGCTTTCCATTATCCGNAAGGCCATGAAGCAACAGTAGGGTGCAACGGCTCAGGAGGTTGATGGATCAAATTTGCATGATATTGACACGCTTGACATCTTTGGGCGTAATCCATACAATCTCTAACCATTGTCGGCCAGTAGTATCCCATTCTCTTAATTCGAAAGTGCAACTTCGGACCAGACTGATGAGCGCCACAGATGCCCGAGTGAGCCTCTTCAATAGCTTGAGCAGCTTCTTCGTCGCCTAGGCATCTTAAGAATACTCCATCGAACGATCGTCCTTCAACCACATGTGTTTCATCTTCATTCCAATCATCATCGTCGAAAATCGGAGGTATAACCCAACTTCTACAAATTTGCACTCGAGCCCTATCCTCAGGAAGGATGAGTGAAGAAGCGAGTTTCGCTAAAGCATCTGCTTGTTTATTATTCTTCCTCGGCACATGTTCGATCGTAACATCTCCAAGCCAACCCATGAGCCTATTCGCATAGTTGACGTATGGGAGCAGCTCAGGCTTCTTTACATCGTATTCTCCAAGAAGTTGGTTTACCACCAGCTTTGAATCTCCATAGACCTTCAGATGTAGTTGCTTCATGTCCACGGCCATCTCCAACCCCAGAATTAGAGCTTGATACTCCGCGACATTGTTTGAGCAATTTTCAGTTAAAGTGAAGGAATACGGAAGCACTTCTCCATGGGATGTCACAAAGACAACTCCAGCACCAGCTCCTTNTCTCCAAGAAGTTGGTTTACCACCAGCTTTGAATCTCCATAGACCTTCAGATGTAGTTGCTTCATGTCCACGGCCATCTCCAACCCCAAAATTAGAGCTTGATACTCCGCGACGTTGTTTGAGCAATTTTCAGTTAAAGTGAAGGAATACGGAAGCACTTCTCCATGGGATGTCACAAATACGACTCCAGCACCAGCTCCTTCTCTATGAGACGCTACATCAAAGTACATCTTCCAAGGAGGAGCAACCTCGACGAGAAGAACATCCTCATCAGGTAGCTCATCGGACAACTCCCACTCAGCAGGAATAGGGTGATCGGCTAAGAAGTCCGCCAGAACTTGTCCTTTTACCGCCTTTTGAGGGATGTAGACAATTTCGAACTGTTGAAGTTGAAGATACCACCTAGCTAAACGGTCTGAGAGGATGGGTCTTGTCATGACATATTTCAATGGATTTGCCCTTGAAACAAGACGAACCGTATGAGCTTGAAAACAGTGCTTCAACTTTTGAATTGCAAAGATCAGCGCCAAACAGATTTTCTCGATAGGTGAATAGTTCAACTCATTTGGTGTCATCGTTCTGCTCAAATAATATAAGGCGCTCTCCTTTCCATTTTCATTTTCTTGAGCCAGCAGAGCTCCAACAGAGCGTTCTTGTGCTGCTATGTAGAGAATAAGAGGACGACCAGCCACTGGTGCGACTAACACGGGAGACTTCATCAAATATGTCTTTATGCTTTCAAAAGCATTTGTACAAGATTGATCCAACTCAAAAGGAACACCTATCTTCATTAGATGACTAAAAGGTTGGCATCGTCCGGCTAAATTTGAGATGAACCTTCGAAGGTATGCCAACTTCCCTTGTAGACTTTTNGGAGACTTCATCAAATATGTCTTTATGCTTTCAAAAGCATTTGTACAAGATTGATCCCACTCAAAAGGAACACCTTTCTTCATTAGATAACTAAAAGGTTGGCATCGTCCGGCTAAATTTGAGATGAACCTTCGAAGGTACGCCAACTTCCCTTGTAAACTTTTAAGCTCATGAATGTTGCGAGGCTCGGGCATTCTTAGTATTGCATCGACTTTTGCTTGCTCGATTTCTATTCCACGATGACGGACAATGAATCCAAGAAACTTCCCCGACTTAACACCAAATGCACACTTCAACGGGTTCATTTTGAGTTGATATCTTCTCAGGCGTTCAAAAACCATTCTTAAATCTTCGAGGTGGTCTTCTCGCTTCTTCGACTTCACCACCACATCATCAACATAGCACTCGATGTTCTTGTGCAGTATATCGTCAAATATCTTTTGCATTGCCCTTTGATATGTAGCTCCAGCGTTCTTCAAGCCGAATGGCATCACCTTATAGCAGTATATGCCCTTTGGAGTGCGAAATGCCGTCAACTCTTCGTATTTTGGCGACATGCGTATTTGGTTGTATCCTGACGAACCATCCATAAAAGACAACGCTTCATGTCCCGTCGTAGCATCGATCATGAGTTCAG